>CM060963.1:103178534-103408534 GCA_030765045.1 Tenodera sinensis
GTTTAAATATATCTGTTATTTCCCATTATTATATATGGCTCTTTCGGTTGGGCCTTAATATTATAATACATACATTATTATATATTATTATATATTAAGTAACACACCGTTGGTAGTTCGAGTCTACTGGTGAATGCTTTTATGCTTTTATTTTATTTTTAATTTTCCTTCCTTTTTTTCTTTTTTTAGTACTTCAATGAATGTTTGTTCATAAGTAAGTGAACTGTGTGAACATACACGCATCTATTTAGGCAATTTCTGTGCTCGTGGCTATTGTAGATTCCTATGCCCTTGCACCGTTATATTATTTTAAAGCTAACAAATGATTTCTAAAGTTAGGCAAAGCTAAAGTAATTAAATTTACATCTCTTGGGACAACATACACTCCGATAGAAGTTGGGGTTAATGGCATGTTATTAGAATAAATACACAACATTAAGCTTCTGGGCCTTCAAGTAGACGAGTATTTATCACTACTTCCTCTGCCTGTTGGGCTATCTGAACATTGGTAAATGTAAGTTTTATAAATACATTTAAATTAGTATAGGTGCATACTTTAAGTCTATCACGGAATATAATGTATTATTTTGGGCCAATTCAGTTAAAAATAGATGAATATTTCTCATGCAAAAAAGGATAAAAAGAAATAAAAATTGAAATAAAAAAGAAAACAAGAATGAAGATTATAAGAACCACTTCTAACATCCAAAGCAGACACTTGCAAAGATCTTTTAGAAGACTGAAGATATTAATTCTATCTTGCATGTATATTCTTGTCCGAAAATTCTTTGTATGCAATCGAGCCACATTTATAACAAACAATGAAGTTCATGAGATAAACACGTAGCATCGATTGTTCCAGCTTCTAGAAAGGTGTATAATTATGAAACCATACATGATACAAATGTTTAAGGCTCTTCCTAATGATCATAAGGCAAAAATTGACAATTCCAACGTTATTAAACTTGCTATTAAAGGGTAACTATGCTCAAAATCATTTTTCTGTACAAGATTATCTGAATGAAATGTTATCCTGATAATGCTTATGTGGTATCTAGTTGCTTTTAATGACAAATCTTGACAATTACATTTAACAGCGCACTAAGGAGACGCCCTTTTTATTATATTATTATCCTCAAAATAATGGAGTTATATTTATTTCTTTATTTACCTTAAATATTGAGAAAACAAACATTTTCAAGCTTAAAAAAATATTATTGCCGCAGAATATTTACGTGCCTTTCCTTCCTTCGTGATACCATCCCTACAGAATTGTTACTCTTGCTCTAAGAATGTGTGTGGCAAGTACGTTTGAAATAGGGGCAATGGTGTAGGAGCATATAAGGAATATGCACACACACATTGTCTTTACACGGTACTTAGATTTATATAAAGAAATTTTTGATAAGACCACCTCCGTAGCGCAGTTGGTACCACCCTTGCCTCTGGGGCGGAGGACTCGGCTTCGATTTGGGATTTTTTTCCCCGCTGGGAGGTCTGATACGGGATGTAGCAGGTTTTTATAGCGCTTATGATATTCAAAAGATATCAAAGTTACAAAATCCATTAATAATCAAGAATAACATTATATGTATTATGGGATAGGTTTCGCTAGCAAAGAGTTAAGAATATTGTACCACATGTGAAGTTGATGTCAGTCGGGAAATGCATTGCCGGGAGTCATTAGCGAACGTACCCGAACAGATGGCTCATTAAGGTAAACGCGATACAATCAGTTTTGGCAAGGTAGAAAGTCTACCACATTAAGAAAAGGAACCTGCTATTGTATTTTAAAAAGTATCGGGAACCCGAGGGGTTTCGCCTCGGGGCAAAGTCTTCACTTAATTGAAGAGAGGGACATTATAGATGTTTTGGGAAGCTGAAAGAATGATTACTGACGGACAGTAGGTCAGAGAGACAACTTTACGAACGAGCTACACATGTGAGCAACACACGGTGAAAGTTCGATACGGTAGTTTACAATGAGTTAGCCGAATACCATTTTTCGTAACTAATATACTCGTCAACCAGATATACTTATAGTATTCACGACTAATACTTATTCCAACAGTTACGTCAGTCCGCATATTTCTAGCATTTATTTAAAATTGCTCAGCAAGTCTTAAACGTTTAATAAACAAATAAAGTTTTCTACCAAAACTACAATGTCGCTCTCTGTAATCACCACGGATCCCAGAGATTAAGACTTATGTGTGAGCAGCCGTAGGCACCAATAATAAGAAGCAGTCAATTAATCAAGTGACAAAAAATGCTTCAGGGGTGTACTCAGCCTCGTTAGGTCCCGGGGGGACAACTTGAGAAGCTTAAAGCGATTGAAGTAAAAGACGTGACAAGACTGCCCACGTGACCATTTGGCACCCTAAAAAGTAGAGGGACGAGGAAGGCCCAATTTTCGAACTGTGAGATTTCCACGTCCACTCATGGAGCCTGCGGTGGGCAGAAATGCGAGACGGGGCGGCCGGACGATAGGCTTGAGTCCGGAAAGAGCTGTTGCACCACGGGGTTAGTTGGTTTTAGAGATTTCCAAGTGTTCGACAACGGCGATATAGATCCTTTTGCGATTCTAGTTGGTGCTATAGATGCATATGCTTTCATGTAATCCACTCTCTATGTAAAGGCAAGTACGTGACTTCGGCAAATGAATTCGAAAGCAATCACCTGCAAGTTTCTCTTGCAGAAGACTTATCTTATGAATCATTCAATTAGTGATTTATAGGGATAGGAGAGATACGGAGGGGGTTCGGCACTAAAGTCAGGCTTATTGTTCCCATGCCCCAAAGGGGGCACTCCAGGTGGAGGGATGAGGTGAGAGGAAATATCTGGTGGCCAGATTCAGACTAACAGCATAGACATTGACAGAGGGCCCCAATGTTTCTCAAATTTGACAGCTCCAAGTCTTTAGGTCTTCCGGGGCCATCCAGGGACACCTTGGTACGGGTGCAACAACTTCAGATGCCGCACCCTCACCCGGATCCCACGCACAACGAGGAATGGAAAAAGTTCCTGTGCATATACCATCCCTGCCGAGCTGCACCTGACACCTTCGCTGACACCTGCGACCCTGAAAGAACCAACAGAATGAAGGATGAATGAAATGATTAATGAAAAGAAATGGAAGAACAGGAAATTCGAGGGATGTAGGTAATTATCCTTCCCAGTATTCGCCTGGCGACCCGGGAAAACACCCTTAAAACCTATAGGTCAGGAAGGTCACAGGAATCGAACCCACAACCTCCCGAATACGAACCTCACACGTTACCGCGGAGCCAGTACGAATATCTCACACTAAAATTCCTCACACTTATTCACCTTTATCGTGCTTTATCATTTTTCATACACTCCTTTGTAAAGGTGATTTAGAAGTTATTGCAATGTTTGTTTCACAACTATTGGATCTTCTATGTGAGCATAAGACTGAGTGATAACTCAGTCCTTCAACTCCGCGAACGATGTAACATTTATCTGTAATAAGATCCGTCTGCTCGTACAAATTTTGAGTTTGTCAGGTGAAAATTACATATATTCAACAAAATTTGCCGTATTTCGGTAAAGCATGAAAAGTTTGGACAACGTTTAAGCTGTCAGCAGGGGATTTGAACAGTATAACAAATTTTCAAGCACTTCGAGAAAACTCTGTAGTTCTAAAAGTTTTGAAAACATCGATCAATATTTAAGCATTTTAATCAGAATTAAAGCATTTCTTATAAAACCTTAGCAGTTCGTATGTAAAGTTCTATGAATTGTAGTGTGGTATGATTAAATTTCAAGCATGTGATTAAAAACTGGTACTTAGTTCGAGAAGTTTGGGTGAATTTCCTAATTTAGGAACACTCAAAATGCTCGCATAATTTCTTGAAGTTTGGAGCAATTTCAAAGCATTTTATTTAAACTCTACAGCTTCGAAAATTCTTCATTAGTTCGGGAAAAGTACAAATATTTTGAGCAGTTTGATAAATTTTGGACAAACTCAAAGTTCAAGCATTTCGGTGAAGTTTTGGTTCATTCGTACAAACTCTGAGAAGTTCGAATGCATTGAAAACATTCAGAAAAATTGAGGTATTCCGATGAAGTTTGAAGAGTGCAAAGCAAGCTGAAACAGTTTCTTTAAAATCCTACTTTATAATCAGCCTGGAGAAACGTACATAGTAATTATCTGATTCTTGCTACTTTAAATCTGGTTAGTGAAGAAATTAAAGAACAATCTATACCATATATGGGAAGAACTGACTCAATGAGTCACTTCCCCTACATCATAGTTTTAACCCCGTCCACTGCCTCATAGCGGTTAGCTACCAAACCACGCCTCCGGCTATTATCTCTCTACCTCACAGAACCGATAAGCCTCCACATTGTGGCAGTAAATGGAGAAGGTAAATACTCGATTGCACTGCTGTCACCCCTCTTCCCCATGCCTTATCTATACCTGAATACATTTTGATTATATTGAAATATGATACCTGCCAGTGATCGTATACCGGGTGGAATGGAAGTCATTACATTAATTTATACAGTGGTAGATCTCGGTATTTGGAACACATTTTGTATCTTACATTTTTGTCTCTGACCATTTCCTACTGAGATATTTTAGTTTTGTCGAAAACAAGCTAGCAGCACTGCAGATTGTGTGTGTCACTTTCCCTAGTTCAGTATATAAACAAACACAGTAACGGTGCTTCTTGAGAACATAAACAGATGCCGTGCCTTGTCCTTCCGTATACTCTGTGCGAGAGTAGGCCAAAGACAAACGTTAGCTCCCAAAACATTACACGAAAAGTGAAAGTGCCCGATCTGTTTACATGCACAAACAAGGTCAATTCCCTGATCAACCTCAATGCAACGTTGTCGACATACTTCACGTCTCAAAAAGCTGCTCGCAGAGTTCCTTCACATCTTTTAAGTGATTAATTATTTCGAAACCCTGTGTGATGTCCCATAATTACTACCAAAACTATGTCAGAAATAAGTTACTCTACGCATCTTACAAGTAACAAACTGTTGACTTCCTACATTCTAAAACAATTTGGATAAAAGAAAAAACATTTATTTTTTTCGAAATTGGCTGACCAAAAAACAAAATGCCATTCGACTCTTTTGTTTGTAATGTTTATATGAATCACACATTAGAAGGAATGTAATTACTTCCCTTCCACTCTGTATATTCCTTTTTAGACAGTTGATAGTAAAAGTGGACCTTTTAGCAGTTCACGACTATGTTAAAAGTAGAAAATTCTTTCGCTCAGTGCTCAAAAGCCGATAATGCCAACTTTGTTTTGTTGTGGAATATGACGATCGCCTTATTCCAGTAGACAGTGAATCTGAGTTACACAATGCTTGTTTAAAATGCGGGTCATATGAATTTGAACATGCACTGCGTTAAATCCGTTGAAATTTTACAAGCAGCAACAATATTAATTCATAAAATTTCGTTACGTAAGGTTATTTTCGTCGTTTTATTATTTCCACTGCCTCTCTTATGTAGAATATTATGGCTTTGTAAACGTCATGTTGCCAACACTGATGCTACGCAAGGCAAATTAAAATCGCAACCCGAAGACTATGATGGTCATGAGAAAGATAAAACAATACCATATATTTATATATAATCTATAATATATCTATAAATAGAGACTGTCTAAAAAATGTATGATGCACGGGTTAAAAGGATTTTATTTTGTTCGTAGGTTTCCTCAATTCGACCTGCGGCCTCGTTTCGGAATCACACCTACTCACCAAACAAAATCTTTCTTTTAACCCTTGTATCATAGATAACTATTAACAAATGACAGTAAAATTAAGTGACTATAAAAGCTTGCTATAATTGGCAATAAAATAGCATACAATGCTGGTAAAGTAATATGAGATACGCATGAGGTTGCTATTACAGTGTCTAAACTGCAGCTTTCATTTAGTGTTTAAGAAATTAAAAACGCTAAATTATGACAAAATGAGATGCTACAAAAGGGCATAAAAATGTTCCATGAGACGTAGTTTTTTTACCAAACCTGCTAAAATTTTCTGCAGGAACTCATGATAATGAACCTAGGTACTTAAAAATTGACATGCTGTTTTTGCTATACCTTTAATTAATTAATCCGAGAATTAATCAGAATTAATCCGAGCAGTCAATATAGATTATTACAAACGTTATGTTTAAACGTTTTAAAAGTTTGTGTAAAGTGACCAAAGGAGTGAAAAAAGGTCTATAAGGTAGTTTTTGTATGCATTAGGTACTATTTCATTTATGTGGCAATATTTTTATTTTATTTTTTTTATTTATTTATTTTTTTATTTATTTATTTATTTTTTTTTTTTTTTCAAAATTACAACTTTTGCATCATGTGGAGTACCTGATTAATTGCTATAATAGGAATGAATTTTTTCTAAAGGCCACTAAATACACCTACATAAACCCTAAAACACATTTATAATTGCGATAAAGCAGCGCCTGACAAAATTTTAAAAACATTTAGATAAATCTACAAGTTTTGAAAACGTTTTGTATATACCTTTAAGGAATAAAATAACAAAAGATGAAGACGATCTGCTCTTCATTCATATACTTCAATAAGACTTGGTTTAAATATTCGGTTTTAAATTGTTATACCTACCTCGAAAAGCACGCTAAAATTGATATTTGTGCTAAATAATGGTCTCGTAATTTTGCATTTGTCTCTGTAAGCGATGACATGCATATCCCTTCCGTACACTATAAGAGGGATTACGATGTGTTTGGGACTGCCTAGAACAGACATATTCAACCTGGGATATCCTTAGAGGTACGCGAAGACTCCTTAGGGGGCACATAAAATTTAAAATATGCATGCAGTCAGTATAACGTGTTTCTTGAATGATCACAAATAACGAAAGGTATTTCAGAAACATTGAATTGCTTTCTGTCCAAGAAACCATTTTGCTTACCCCATCAGTTAGTTTTGCTGATAGGGTTTTTCGTAATAATCAAACTCTACCTACTAAATCTCAGGTTGAAGTTTTAAAATACTTTCCAGAAATTGAGAAAGACGATATTACACAAGAGAGGATTATTCAACAACAGTCATAAATTCCTTTGATTTTCCGTAAAATTACAACAAAGTCTTTTGGAAATGATGTCGAAAATATGTCAGTTACTGATTTCTGGTGTTATTCAAGGAAAGAGTAAACTGAACTTAGTGACGCTGCCATTACACACCTTCCATTTCCATCTACTTATTTGCATGGACAGAGTTTGGCTGCATTGCATTGACAACAATCAAAATGAAACAAAGAAATCACATGAATCCAGAATCACCATTGATATTCACACTAACCAAGAATCAGCCACGAATAGAGGAGCTGGTGTCCACAAAACAAGCTCAGGCACATCTACCATTAATAGACCAGAAACATACAAATTCCTATACTTTTGTGTATGTGCTACCTTAACCTATTTTATACATTTATAACATAAACCTCCTTTATGTAGTATACAATTTTAAATCTATTTTAATATGGCCTAGCGGTACAAGCTGGAATGGAAAACTGTCTTTGGAGGTACGCGGAGAAAAAAGGTTGAATGCCAATAGAAGATACAACGCACATGGCATTCTGTTTATTAGTTTTTCTGCTTGAGTGTAAGTAGGAGGCCTGTAACGTCCCCATTTGATACAACAGCCGGCAGCCTTCCTTCACGCCTGCACGGAAATTAGAAATGTATAGACATCCAGGTATAGACCGGTCCAGTTGCAGAACGGAAGTATAATTTATAGGTCCCGTGGGGGACCTCTGACCGGTTACGCCTCAAACATAGCACATACGTGGTTAAACATGTGTGCAAACACGCATTACACGAACAACTTCTCCCATCATCAAGAAACGTGGCCATTGTACATCCAGCTACCGGTACGCTTGACCGCGCACATGCTGATCACCCTTTTATTTAACTTTAATGCACGCCTCTGTACCTTCTGTGATTAAAATGTAGTATTTAATGTCTTCTGAGGGATAGCAAAATTGCTGATATTAGGAAAACTAAATCAAAGGTTTCTCAAGGGATAAAAATCTTAATTTTACACAATTCTAAATAAAATAACTAATTGTTCTATAAATCAAAATATTAAGTTAATCAGGTTTACTCCACTTTCGACAATATTATCACCTATATTTGAGTTAGTATGAAACAATGAGATCCCCATTCATGGAACTCTGTCCAGAACCCAACCACACTAAATTTCTATTGAAACTGATGACGGAGGATATCTGTCTCGTCGATATTATAGGTTTGTTTATAAGATACAGTAGGCTTTAGGAATAATCTGATAGTCGTTGTTTAACAATGACCGTATCTAGGTTAGAGATGAAACATTGAACCAAATTTGAAAAGTTTAATTCCATACCGCACTGCCACGCTAGGCTCTACGTTCTTCTAATGGTTCTACCTATTAGTTCTTGGAATGTAGGTACTTCGCCGTCATCGTGTCGCGAAAAAAGGGTGAAAAAATCAGTCAACCCTCTAGAGTAAGTACAAGAAGAGGTATCTGGAAGGGTGTTTAAAATTTCAGTGAGAGAAATAAAGTAGTATCATTCAGTTTAAGCTTATGTTGAACGTTAGCAGTTTTAATTAACACGAAAGATGACTTGACCTTAAGTATAATAGTTTCGCGAATAAACACACCGATTCCCATTCTATTTTCCCATATTTTGGACTGGCAAAATTGTTTATTACCGATCATATTGCTCTGTATAAAATCAGCTTAATAAGCTTTGTCATTATTTTTTTAGGAATTATGTTTAAGAATGCTCTTTCCGAGCGCTTTTCTTCGCCTGATAAGTGCGTTTTTTCGCCAGTAAATAGGCTTCATTTGATACTCCACACTGATGCCCAGATACTCTCAAAATATTATTCCCCTTGTCAATCTTCCGTCAAATTTATTGGACTTTTCTCTCACTCAGATCCATTTGATAACACCAACTAATGTTTCTCTGTACTACCAGGACAGATAGCATTGCCTTTTATTTATATGCGGTCAGTGGAGGAACTACTGCCTAACCGGTGCACAGTGTACCTATGTAAATATGATAACAGCGCCGCCATTGCTAAATGTCCCGAAGCAATTCTGTTTGCATGTGAAACTTGTGATGCGCAAAGGGTTTTTCCATAATCCTTCACAACTGCCCCATCACATTCAGCGAAACATAGTAGACATTCGATGGTCAAAACTGTGAATATGTCACGTGTTACATGACATTTAGTCCAAACCTGACCGTCATTTTCACATTCTTTGATTCCTTATAACTAAACCAGTCATGCTCAGGTATATAGGTATACCAATCAATTCTCTGACCACTTTTTTCACATATTCCGCCGTCATAGGGTTTATATAATCATTCGTTATTTTACCCCAGTTAATAATTATATAGAATAATAGCCATGAAGGATCAAGGCCTCAACTGATGGCTGCCTCACGCCCACATGCAGGTACAGGAGGGCGATCATCCAGCCCGTCAGTAATGGACGATGCTCTCTGTGCGGAGATAAGTACAAGTACATGGATAACAGCTTTGCAGTTTTCGTCCTCATTTCCGTTTAGATTCCCTAATGTTACATCAAAGCCTGTACTGCTATATGGTAGTGAAATATGGACTCTGAGAGCCCAGGATTGGAGGCGATTGAGATTCCTCAGATCTGTTGGACAGATAGTAAAAGACAAAAAGTTAAAAGCAAAGATTATAACTGATGAAATTAAGAAATGTCAGAACAAACTGGCAAACATCATGCAAAGAGAATATCCACAGACGGCCGTGGTAAACATAATCTTATCAACCCACTGAGAAGAGTGGTGAGGGACGCCCAAGAAGATGGAAGGATACAAGTAGCTTTGGCACGGGACAGCAATGACCCATCCTTGAAAGGAAGAAGAACTCGATTCTGTAAAATCCTTCGCTTCACTTAGGGAGTTCTCCAGTGCACCATGGATGTAAGTACATAATAGCCCATACATAGTGCAATGACTAAGTGGTTCTGTTCTGTGGACATGGACACAACACGCGCTCATACACTACAAGTTTAGCCAACGCTGTAAATCAAACTTCATTATCTAGCCTTTAATTTTCGAATTATGTATTCAATGGAGGGTCAGTTCAAAGGTAAGGGTTTAAAAATACAGCTGTTGGAGGCAATCATCGGTTGGGTTTGCCTCTTTTTGTCAAGGAAAAAGGGTCTGTCCCATTAGGGTAAGGTTCGACCAGGACGCAAACCGGTCCAGGATAACCGGCACGGCACACTGGTCAAAGAGGTCACGCCCGCGTCGAGCTGTCAGGTGTGCTCATTTATACCTGCATCCTTCCTGGACATAATCGTCTCCTCTTCAGTATTTCCTGGCAGTTTATTGTGCAAGGATACAGCTTTGGCCTATTAGAAACTGCATTTTCGACAAACTATGGGCCAAGGTGGCAATGCATCTCTCTCACTCCGTAAGTACGTAATTCTTAAGTGCAATATCTACTGACCAGAAAGTTTATTCATACTTGTAAAATACAATGGAGTAGTTTCACCATAGTGTCTCAAGTGTTAAGAATACTGTAACTGAGAGTTGAGCTATGCCCATAGCAATCTGTTGCAAACTTAATACCCACAAATGTCTAAGATGAAATAATAATAATAATAATAATAATAATAATAATAATAATAATAATAATAATAATAATAATAATAATAATAATAATAATAATAATAATAATAATAATAATAATAATAATAATAATAATAATAATAATAATAATAATAATAATAATAATAATAATGATGATGATGATGATGATGATGATGATACATGGCAACACAACATTGCAAACAATTCTGTACGAGTGGATACTTCAAGGCCACCTGTTAAACTCTATGGATCGTACATAATCATAACCATTGAGAAAAAGAATCTTCACAAATGTGATTAGAAACATAGGTTGAGGAATTTTATTTCATTGAATCAGTATTTCGCCTCATGTAGGCAACTATAGGTATTTAACGTTTGCTGGTAATCAATTCGAGGACATGCAGCAAAATTTTCTCACATTAACGTAAGTAGACGGTATTAGTATATGTACCATATACATATACGTTATAAGCAGATTCGTTTGTCTTTTATTTTGTTAGCTTGTTTTCATTTTCTTAGCTGCTGAAACGTCATTATGTCTAATGCTTGTAACGAAATAGCTGCGCTTTTGTCTTATTTTACGTGCATTTGCTCTGAACTAACAACAATTCTCGACGAAAAGTTTGTAACTCAATTTAAGTATTTTATTTACTTAAGTATTTAATTTAGAAACGCCCTCATACCCCATGTCCATCTATAAAAACAGGGCCTTTCAATGCTGAAACACGTATTAAAATGAGTTGAGCTATTTCTGAGGTTACCTATACACACATGCATATATAAACAACTTTTTTCTCTTTATAATATTAATACACTAACATTCAGGTATTGGTGTCTTGCAAAGTGCATGATTATTTTATTAAACTAATATATATGATTGTCAAGATCATATATTTTGGATAAAGTACATCAATGCCTAAAGTACTCTTAAGGATTTTCGTGGGTGAAATTTACAAATTCTGCAGCTTTCTATCCAAATGTTTGTAAAATGTCTACCACAATTATAAACGTGCTTTAAATTTCACGAAGACAACTTTCATGGTTTTCGAGAGACTTTTTTCTTTTTATTCTAATTAATTATACGTTGCACACCATGTATCAATCAAATTTTGAAAAAGTAAAAACGCTGCCGTATTACTTAATTTCTAATGTGCAAAACTGGCATATAAATTCATTTTCACTTTATTTTGCTCATTTAGCAGAAAACAAAGTTTAAATCTTTAAATATATGTTTGTACAATTTATTTTCAGCGGTGAAATTAATTACGTCATATTTCGAGCAGTTTAAGCGTAGATAAAAGTATTTGCCAGTTTTCTAAGTTAACTCAGAGTTTGTATTATCAATTTGAAGAAGTTTGATTGCTATGTCATATGGAACATTTTTAATGCTCAAAAGTGTAAGAAATGCAGAAGTTAACACATTCAGCTGCAACAAATACCAGCCCTTCGACAACAATCGACAACAATGGAAGCCTCCACTTTAAACCAGCCCACGCAGCAGCCAAACCAATAAAGACCAGACCAACCGTCATACGCCCACACATGCTAAGCACATAAAACATGTGAAGTCAAACGGCTCGATCAGTTCCCCGAAAGTAGCAGAGTACTGCGGTCACACCGCCGATGATGTTCGACGCAGTTTCGAACGAAACGTATGGAAGAAGAATTTCCACTAGACCACAGCCCACAAGCCCGAATATTCATTCTATATTTTGTAACACAGGCCGTGAAAGCTTACGCAATTTGATCAAAGCAGAAGTTGTTTTAAAGACATTAGAAGTTAATATAGGTTACTAGGCCGCCTGCTGTTGGGCATTTAAATGTCATGTGTTGATGATTTGAATAGCCGTAAGAGCAAAGTGTTCAGGTGAGCAAGTAATTCAGGACATGTGCGTAAAAACCAACTAACTCTCACTTTTTTAAAAATGAGAAAAATAGAGATTCGTGCACACCAAAAAAAGAAATATTAGTTTGCATAGTAGTATAGATATGCTATTAGAGTAAGAATTAAATCACTTGCTTCAGACTTATTTTAATGCAGATTCCAAAGAGTTTTAATTTATTTTTATTGTACTTATGAAAGAAAACATAACACTAGTATTCGTTGTTCTGAATGAAGCATAACCTAGACTTTTTTACTTTCTCTACAACGTATAGTAATTAGAGGATGTATTGCACTCCACCCAAAAATTGGATGTATGTTTTGAGGTCCCTGACTCCAAAAAAATATTTTTAGGAAAAGGTCTGTGTGTGTGAATGTCTGTGACAGAATAACTCAAAAACTAAAAGTCGGTCAAAAACCAAAGTTGGTATTTAAGTATAATATCTTTCAAGCATGCGACACGAAGGTTTTGAAGAAAGGTCCTTCACACTAAACTACCTTTTAAGTGGAACATTTTTCTAAAGTTTTGATTTTCTCCAAAATGGTGCTAAAGATTTTGAAATCCTATATGTTTAAGATATTTTTATGGCAATTTAAATGTATATTTTGAATTTTCTGACTATAGCCCACGCATTTTTTATTTATTTTTATGTATTTATTTTTATTACTGTTATTATAATTTTTTTAACGTCCAACGTAATATCATATGGGACGGTGAGTGACTGACATGAGTGAAATGATGGTCAAACGAGCTCGAGGTCCAAAGAGCTTTAAGTTAACCGACCATCGTCTTCTTAATATAAGGGAAAACCTCGGAAAAAAACCTCATCCGTATAAGTTACTCTAAGCAAGATTCGAACTCGCGGCCTCTTGAATGTCAGGCGGACACGCTGACCATCACGCTACAGAGTTGGGCATAGCCCATACAGTCATGTTTACTCTGGATGACTTTTACATAACTGGTAAACCGTAAGGGACAGACCAAACCTTACTATACAAAAAAAATGTAGATCTTGCCAAAACACAGTTTATGCCCAAATAAATATTTTTATAGAGTGAACCATTTCGGAGATATTCCTTGTTACTTGTGTGAGTTTTGGTATAATTAAACATCAAACATCAGATGTTTTTGGTAATGTTTCATGCCCGCTTTTGCTACATGCGGCACCACAGGAGGTGACGATGATATATACATGTAATGAAGATGGAGCACCGGAGGAATGAGATGGTGGGGGAAACCGAAACTCGCCCTTGCGCCGCTTTGTGCACCAGAAATCCCACATGCAGTCGCCTGAGATCCAACGGGGGCCGCTTTGGTGAAAGGCGAAAGATCTAACCATTCGGCCATGGTGCGGCTATACAACCTGAACTAGATATAATTTAATTATTATTAGCAAAAACACTCTTGCACATTAAATTTAGGTTTATTACATTAATGGCCCATATTTGGCCTATTTGATACACTAATATCAGGTAAGTCAAAATGTGACGCTTCTTTACTAAATAGGCTTCTGTAATGCTCATGAAAAATTGATGGCGCCTAATTGAATAGTTGAAGTCCATCTTTGAGTTTTGGCGGAGTTATGTTCAGGTTGGCAATTCTACTCTGGTTACTTTATTGTTTTCTGACTAGAAGATAATCTCAAGTAGATTTCAAGAAATAAAAATGGTTGTTCTATTTAAATACATTCAAGTTTTGTGGTGCTACATCCAGTCAGTCTGGGTGACTCAGACGATGGCCTACTGATCCCAAGGTCGTGGGTTCAAATCCGGCCCAGACCAATGGTTTTAAGTGTGCTTAAACCCGACAGTTCCATGTCAGATTTACTGGCATGTAAAATAACTCCTTCGGGACGAAATTCCGGCACACCAGCAATGCTGATGTGATCCGGGAAATTGACAGCGTCGTTAAATAACAAAATAATGTTACATCAATAAATGATTAATATTTCTACCAAACAAAAGATGGCAGCACTAATTTTAACTTGTTTTTTCTTTTGAGCGTTAGATTGTTTTCACGCACATGCGTTTT
This sequence comes from Tenodera sinensis, assembly GCA_030765045.1. Taxonomy (NCBI): domain Eukaryota; kingdom Metazoa; phylum Arthropoda; class Insecta; order Mantodea; family Mantidae; genus Tenodera; species Tenodera sinensis. The sequence goes on from CM060963.1 coordinate 103,193,098, forward strand.
TTTAAACATAAAAACTGGTGTTTTGTGTTTTAAAACTATAGATAAAATGCAAATAATATATCCTTGATAAACCTTTAGCTTTCTCGATTTTGAGGAAATAGTGTGTATTTAGAACTTTAAACATTACACAATACAGTACACTTGTAAGTTGAAGTTTCTAACAAACATTTGTCATGACATTCGAATTTATAGAGCCTTTGATATTTCCCCAATCATACACAACTTTAAATATTTATAATGAAACATGTAGTATTTTGTAGGCAGAACATTTATCTATGGAACACTGAGCCCCTCCCCAGTATATTCTAAAGGGATTTTGACGTTTTAAGGACATCCTGTGTTCTTCAATATAAGAGACAATGCTGCAATCTCAATTTACTCTGTAATGTGTGTATGCGCGCTTGCGTACGTGTGTGTATTTTACGCAGAGGAATGGAATCAATAAAAACAGAACTTTACCATTGTTCCAACTACAGCTGTAATTGCTACCCTATTTGACGAACGAGAGGAAATGCTCTTGCCTTGCTAATAGCATCTCTCAAAGTTCCCTAGTTTCCATTTCGAACGCTAGTGGCGATAATTTCGCAAGATGCGTTGATGGAAAGCGTCATTTGTTACACGAAAATCTTTACAGATTAATGGCGCTTGATTAGAAAAGGTGTCTGGAGTCATAACCGAAAAGCATCATATAAAGGAAAAGAGTGAATCTGGTTGGAAGATAAAGGCTTCCCTGCCAATAAAAGCGAGGGAAAGAGAAAATACTCGTTAACACCTTTACCACTAAGCTAACATTCGATGAAGAAAGCTTGTTTGACGCCAGCAGTCTTCCCATGCTACATATACATGCTGGGCTGAACTCGATCTGTAATGAATTTCCTTTCTCCGCACTCCCCATGACATCTAGTGACTTTATTGACAACTTCCGTTTGTGTTTTAGATCCCCTTAGTCAGTAGAAGTTATAAGTAACTTGCTGGAGAGAGATGAGAAGTTAAATAAAAATGAATTTCAATCCCTCCTCTTCCGTCGCCTTTTTCTTTCCTTCCTTCCACCAAAAGCTTCCCTTATATAATCTCGCTAAATTACATCCCCCTCCCGAATTTTATCGAGCAAGTCTGCGAGCACGTGAGTTTACGTAAGAGATTTGTCGCTTGGTCTTATAAATGCAAATATCCATAGAAATAGTACATTTTAAAATTTGGAACTAATAGTTGTTCATATGAAGTAAGTATTGTTTAAAATACAATAAAATTACAAGAAATGAAAAGCTACTCTCCAAAAATGCTGAATAGCTGACTTCTATTTAAAAAGTATACTTTTTTAACAATTATTTTCTAACATCTTTCCCACATGCACAATATATATTATAAAACTAGTGAGTCTATATACATGTTTTACAGGATGACCCGCATAAAGTGTTACAGGTATTACTTAAGTGATCAGAAAGAAATGTCAAGAATTCCTAATCTCTTGGAGCAAGGAACCTTCCAAATTGTGATATTAAAAATATTTTCACGGTGCCCCTTACGCAGCCTACTGGGCCCAACTTAAGAATTTTAAATGTAACCATGGTAATTTTTTTGTATATTCTAGTTTTCCACAGTAAACTAACAATATTAAAACATTTTTTTCTAAATGAATTGTTGTGCTGTTATAGGGTGTTTTGAATAAAAACATCTTCCTTGTGAACTCGAAGAGAAAATAAAGTATCAAATGAAAGAGCAAGTTAGTGGACATAATATGCATTACTGGGCATCTGAAACCCCCAAATGAATGAGAACTCTGTCTTTTCAGCATCCTTGGTCGCCAAATGTTTGGTGGATTTCTTGATAACCTTTCATCAGTCCTTACTTCTTTGAAGATTTAAATATGACTTCCTGTTTTATGTATTCCCATAAAGAGTAATCCAAGTGGGTCAAGTTGGGTGAACGAGGAGGCCAAATGATAGGTCCACCACGTCTAATCCACCTATCACCAAATTTCTCATTTAGAAGTTGACGGGTGCACATTGCAAAATATGGCGATGGACCACCCTGCTAATAAAAATTTCTTTTCTCACACTGAGGGACACATTTTCCAATAAGGGAGGTAATACGCGGTTGAGAGAATGGCAATATGACTTTTTTTTATTCAGGATACCTCAAAACTTTTCAGTGAAATCTCGACATGGAGATTTTCTCTATCTACCATGGAAGTACGTGGAAGAGAAAGTAATAATAATCATTAAAATTACAGCTGAAGTATTTTACTCCAAAATTTCAGCAAACTCTCTTTAAATAAAATATAGCACATATGTTGATATGAAGAGTTCACAAAAAATATGAAATTCAGAATTTAAAGGAATTAGCTGATGCACAATGTAGAGAAATATTAATTATTTGACAGTAGAAAATCAAAAAAGAACGAAGCACAAACATAGTTTTGACTGTTATCTTTGGCAGCATATTTACTTTAAAGGAGCAAGTAGCCTAAGTATGTTAAAAGTATAGTTTAGGGACAGAATTATTTTTTATACGTATAAACAGTATACCAAGTTAACCGAATAAATGGAAATGTGTCTCCTAGAAATGTGAATCTAATTTCCGTAATTCTTGCTTAACAAAACACTGTTACGGAACTTAATCTGCTTTAAATAATTATCCTTGTAAAGAATGGCCTTGGTTCCCATTTATAAGACCCACGTCTGCCCTCCAAGGCCTTTATTAAACAAATTCCAATATACAACTTAATAATGTCTGGAACAGTGATGCCCAATGTTTACGAAAGAGAAGAGGTTGCGTTTACCTTCTTTCACTATACGCCAACCTTGCCGCACTTCAACCCCAGCCGTGCATTGTGTTGCAATGGCGGATTGGTTACATGTACGTTGCGTTTGATTTACGAAAGCATTTTCAAATCTTATGCAATACACGTCTGTTCATTAGTCACTCCTTTGGTACTGCTTGCGTTTAAGAAGTTTACTAGTATTTGGCGACAAAGTCGAAGTGCATAGCCTTAGAAGATACACCACGTGATCGTCGCGTAGCCTATTGCCATACAGATTTTGGTATAGTTCACTATGGAGAAACTCTGTTCGCAAATATATGTAGAGTTATACTCACTCTCATACACACTATTCCTACAAATGCTTATTCCTTTGCATTCTAATCGACATAAGTATTTAGAGAAAGTACCTTCTTGCTAATTTTCTTGTAGGTACAAGGGGAATATGAGAATATAGTAGGCTTTAAGCGGTGGTGAAATGTTTTAAGAGCTGGTTGCTATGCTGGTTTCAAAGTCCGTTCTCTTTGCAAGGCCAAGAAATAAAAAAAAAAACGAATAACGTATTCCTTTTGAGAAAGGTATAAGTATTGGTAAATTCAAACAAGTAATAAAGAATATCTTGGAAATAGTTCACTCAAAAAAAAAAAGTTTTTGACATAAATTGTGCGTTTTAACGAGATCCACAAACTTTATTTAGTAAGCTTTTGTCTGTCTCTTACTGTTTATCATTTATGCAAAAATCATCCAGAATGAAAAGGTGTGAGAACATTCCCAGAAAATTCAAGTGGGAGCCAACTGTTTATGTCCATTGTTGGATATTGCCTGACTGGTTGTGAGTCTACACGCTGATTCGCCCTCCGACTGAAAAAGGAGGAATAATAGCTAATTACGTAAGCGTTTCCAAAGAGACAAGGTTGGACATAGCCGAGTTATTCTTAAACAAAATGATCTTCGTCCCTATTTATAGGACCCAGGCCTGTCTTCTAAGGACTTTATTAAATATATTCCAATATATTCCTTAATAATATCTAGAATAATTGGCAGCGTAAGAAGAAAGTAATACACATACTTTAAATCACATCTCGAATAAAGTTTGCAATTATATTAAAATCACTTATTCATCCCCTTTTACTTGATATTCGTCAAAGTTAGAAGGATCGTAAACTAAGAAGCAAACAGCTACAGGTTTTTGGAGTTGCTGACTAGGGAGTATTTATGTCCTGTAAAATGCTAATCCTAAAATGTAAAGGTATTACTTAACAAGGTAGAAAACTTGTAAATCTTAAGCTATAATCAAAATGTGGAAGGTGCCATGTCAATGTTTTCTCTGATATGAAAACTCGGATATGTGCACATTGATGGATTGGCTAGCAATATTTGAATATTTTGGAAAGTATGGACAAAATTATTCTTGATTTAGTGCGTCTTTAACAATTAGATAATATTACGACATAAGTTGTGATAAAAATTAATCAATATAGGTACAAGATTTTTACAAAAGAAGTAGACAAGTTAGTAATCCTATAAAACAAAACCTAAGTGCAACATAGACATAAATTTTGCGTGTTACGTTGGGAAACTCTGGAAGTTTGCATTGGTGGTGTTAAATGATATGAACGAGTGATCAGAGCTTCACGGGTGATCAGCCGTGTTAAATTTAAGAAGGTCGAGTGTATCCGTGGCAAGTGCCAATGCAGATATCGGATTTGGCTGAACCTGGCTATGTCTCGATGTATGTTCTGTGGCGAAGGCATCACACATTGAACATTTCGAGTACACAAACTAAACTTCAAGACTTTCTCTACAAGACACTGTAAACAGATTCATTATATCAGTAACGGTTATGGATTTATGACATATTAAAAGTGTCTACTTGTTTTGTAATAACCCTGTATAATGTTAGTTCCGCTGTCACCTTCCTGTATTAGTTCCGTTCTCTATTGTGACAAAAACGTCAATAGTCCTGTCTAGTTAGTTTTTCCTCAATTGATTTTATGCTAACTGAATGCACAACAACACAGTTGTCTTTTTCTGACGAAACGCAGTCCTCGGTCCTCCGTGCTGTTCCAACTCACAACTGTTTTCTTCTCGTAACTTTGACTCTGTCTTTCTTTCTTCACAGTCTCTGTCTCACAAAAAGTAACTCTGACGATACAATCACTCAACGCTCATTAATTGCTTCGCTATCTTCCTTCATGACGCGGCAGTTTTCTCACGACCACCGTTCACGCGTTGCCGCTGGCGTCGTTATTTACTCAGAAGAAGGATTTTTGGGTCCATAAAAGTGAATCATTGCTTCGGGTCAAGTTCAAGGTAGTGAACACAAGTTAACACTAGCTGCCTGCTCTCCTCTGTGTGGCATGGGTTTTGAAGATGGTCTCAGTTGTGTTCTACTGTTTTGCAGTTCCTATTTTGTTATAGCTGTGAGGCTGTTTTGTATCAGGACATTCAACTGCAAAAGACGACATTTACATGGTGACTAAGTGGAAAAGCAACAACAATGTAGAGCTGACGCAACCAATGCTAGCCAATCTGAAATATGCATGGAAGACTATTTTTGTAAACGCACCGGTACGCCCGTTGCAGGGCGATAGTATTCTCTATTACGTGCTCGAGTATCCAATAACATCTCGAGGAGTGCATATCGCAGTGAACGGGTAGAGGGGAAGTAGGCAGTGGAGTGGCAAGTACAATGTGGGGAGTGGAAGTCGCGTGTGGCCTTCAATCGAGAGAGGTAACTGGACTTTATCTGATTAGTACCGAAGCTTTGCGCAGATCTCGTTGGCAAGCTTTTGTTACGTTGCTTCTAATAGCTGTTAGATGGGATCTGACACACTATCTGTTGATGACTGGATATAAATGCAAGAGCCCTATCTATGGGTTTTGATAAAGAAACTTAATGGTTAGCATTCACATGACTTCTTCCATTAAGTTTTCTACAAAATCTTATTCTTCTGAGTGCTTCTTGTTAATCTGGATAAACTTTCATTGCACATTCGCTGCAGATATACAACATATATAACATGTGTATAAAGCGCTTATGTATGTATTCACACGATTTTCTCTACTCACCCTTGCACAAACCATTCTCAAAAACACTTGTCTTCTACGTCCTTCATATTAATCGAGATAGACATATTTTGTAGGAATGTTTTCATACGTTTTCTGCCATGAGGAAAGAGGAACACGGTACACTTAAGCGATAGTCAAGACTTTGAAGAGCTGAATTGTTTTGAAGAAAGTATAAGTATTTTAAAATTAAAAAAATAACAAAAATATATCCGAAATGTTTAACGCAAGAATTGCTGATCATAAATTGTGCTTTGACGAGATCTATTCATTTTGTGTGGTAAGATTTTGACTAGCTCTTACGGTTTACCAATCATACAAAACTAAATCAGAATAAAGGGAACTTCACAGGCTACTTCCAGGAAAATTACGAGGTACAGTCCAAAAGTAACGCATCCATTTTTGTTGTGACTGCACGATTGTTGCTGCAGCAGAAACGATGGTGGCAGAAGTAACTGCTTATTGTGGAATTTTCGCGAGAACTGCGTGGTATCATCACATGTTTTGTGTAAAAGATGAAAACAGGGTTAGTATTCACCATGAACTTGTCTCTGTTTGTATGGACTATAGCAATATGAATACGTGGATGATAAAGTTCAAAAAAGGAAGACTGACCGGCACCAATTTGCTGCGCTTGGGCAGACCTTGCTCATCTTGCTCTTCTGCAAAGAAAACTTTTATTCAATATTCCGGTATTATAAGGATAATATTGTCTCATATCCTCTTTCTAAGGGATGTCAATCACCGAAGAATGTTACAGACATTTTGAAGAACTAGCTGTTGCCTGCAATTGGAAAAAATCGGCCTGAAATAGTGGGAAAGTTCATCCTTCAGCAAGACAATGCTTGGCCACACAAAGTTAGGATTGTCACCAAATTTCTATTGTAAAACGGAATTGAGACGCTTAAGACATCCTTCTTAGTTATCTGACCTTGCTCCGAGCAATTTCTGACTGTTTGACACCCTAAAAAACACTTTCCGATGGAGGATCTCTGATATCCAGCCTAGGACCTGCAGTATACCAGTGCCTAAAACATATACCCAAATACTTCTACCAAAATGTTTTGAAAAATTGGTTGAGCATTGGCAACTGTGTTTAAATAAATAAGACTATGTGGAAAAATGACATGCGTGTTATGGATAATTTTGTGTGAATGAAGACTATTGAAAAAATTTACGCGCTACTTTTGGACTGCGCCTCGTATATTTGTAATAAAAATATTTTAAATGTATAGCAAATTGGAGCCATTTTTGAGAAAATCAGATATAACCAAACATTTTCTGTCTATAGGATAGCTTATAGTGGGGAATTCCTTGAAAATTTTAGCGTCGCATCCTAAGAAGACGCTAAACTTAAATACCACATTTGGTGTCTTACCGATGTTTCGTTTTCGAGTTGTATGTGTTTACTTTGACTATGTGTAGGTTTATATATAACCACACGCGCGCGTGCACACGCACACACACATAAAGACACTGTTTACTCTATAAGCATTGAGTATTTTTGTTCATTTTCCTGGAAGAGTACAAGCCATATTATATTAATTTGTTCCATTTGATAAGAAACGTGAGATATTTTGAGTTTCAAACCTTTATTTTATACTAATAATGAATGAAACATTTAATTGTGTTAATAATTTAGTGCACACTTCGCATTTTAATATAGAGGCATTACTAGCTTTTTAAAGTTAAGGTCGATTACGCCACTGCTCAAATAGGTTGTTTATCCCTCCACAGCCCTCCATCCTGAACGTGACACGTAGTTCACCCATATCTGTCTTATGGTACCCAGGTACCGTCCTCAATAAAGGACACGAATCGGGTTAAACTAGAGGGATGATTTAAATTTAATCCCAATAGTAAAATTAAATGAAGAAAGTTTATTACTGATTCATGAAATATTAGGTTTATTAATATTTTTTTGCAGTTTTAGTGCAAATAATGTTACATTAAATATTTCTAATTTACTATTTTCTTTGTTTACCATTCATTATAAAGATTATACCAATTTTTTAAGCTGTGCTCGTGACCTCATAACGAACATAAAGTTCTGGGTATAAGGTGTGTGCAAGTGACTTCATAGAAATTTGTCAAAGCTTTTGCTACCATATTTTCTTAATTTATTCCTGTTTTCCTCACCATCCCTGGGTGAGACAATTTCTTACTGATTTGAATTCAAGACCGATGCAGAAACATGAACGGAGGCCAGGCCCAGGAAGCGGCGAAAACGAAGCACAGCAATATTTCACCTGAGTGGCTGGAAGGTATGTTTCGCAATAATGGACTATACTAGCCCCTGGATAAGTCGTTTTGGTTTGACGTCAAACGTTGTGCACTCAAGTATTAACTTAGGAACACAGGTTGGTTTCAGACTCCGGAGCAAAGGAAGAGGTAGACTGGGCGTAGCAGAGACGTTTAATATTTCCTTACCTACATTAACCACTCGACTGTAAGTTTCAACACGGGATCTGTATGGTAAGCATACGTGTTGACTTATTTTGCACCACTAAAGAAACTCCTACCACATCCCGTATTCAATTTCAGTTTAGGCGGGCCCTATAGCTTTCTTGGTAGAGCACTTGTCTGCTGTGCAAAGGGTCCCGGACTCGATTCTCAGCTCGGAGGGTGGGAATTGTTCTCCTACTAGAATTATTACCCATCCTCACTATAGTCTGGACGTATGAATGGGAGTGTGAATGTGTGCCAGTTTAATATAATAAATTTAAAAATAACTAAAGTAATAGAAGTTCAAATCACCGTTAAGTGACGAACACCATTATGTTGAGCAATTATTTCAAGGTGTTAAAAGCCGCCGGTATGACCTTCGAAGATAAAGGCGGCATATAAACGGAGTAGGTATTAAAAATTCAGTTTCTACCACATAAATTAAATATTTAAATACGAATAAATCAACTGTATATTCAGCTGGTAGTTTTATTACATTCTTCTTCTTCGTCTTCTTCTTCTTCTTCTTCTTCTTCACTTCAAGAAGTAGGCTTGTAGCCTGTTGCGACTTCACAATACCCATCTTTTGGTCTACCTTTATCTCTCCTTCCTTTAGGTCTATAGTCTATTACTTCTGTAACTATTCTTTCTGTTCCCATTCTTCCTAGATGTTCCCTCCACCTCGTTTTGCTTATTTTTTTATTCATAGTACATATGTTTAATTCCTTCGTAATTCCCTAATTCTTTATTTGTTCTCTCAGAGTACACCTTGTTACTTTCCTTAGAAATTTAATTTCAGCGGACTGTACCCTTTCTTCTTAGTTATTGTCCAAGTCTCACTTTCGTATGTAAGCATTGGCGTTATCATTACTTTATAGAATTTTATCTTTCTATCTTTCCTGGTTTTGTTTGCTAATGTTCTATTTATCGTACGAGTGCTACATATCATTTGAAACTTATTTTGCTTATTGAAGAAGTCATTATCATATTCATAACTTATATCACATCCTAGTAAGTGAAAGTGAAATACCTGTTCTATTCGTTTCCCATCTAATTACTTTAGAGTGTATTGGGTATTTTCCTTTGAAGACCACAACTTGGTTTTATTTTATGATATTTTCAGGTTATATACTTTGCTTTTTAAGTCCAAACAATATAGAGTAATTTGTAAATCATCTTCCGTACTTTTTATTTTCCCAATCCTCCTACATTCCAAGTTGCTATCTTTATCTTTCCATATGGTTTGTCCTTTAATTGATGCCTTTGAAATCCATCTGACTTTGTATTGTAAAGTTACATTTTATTAGCTTTTTGATTAACATTTTGACCGTGTATGTTCAAGTTACTTTCCCTTGGAAAGCTACTGCGCTTCTAAAAGATTGGTAAACTTGGCATAAATATAAAAAGACATTTCAGAAACTACTTGCAAGCTGTGGTTAATTAAAGTTTGTCGGACGATCGCAGAGTTTGCTGTACCTTATCCTGTGTCAACACGATTTCTTCCTATTTATTACGGAAGGGAGGCTCAGTTTACGATGAAAACGGGCACGAGAAACTTCCAGGACGTCGTGCCCTATCTCGAAAAGGACCAGGGCACGTCGTCACCCCTCTTTCTAGATGCCAGACAAACTTTGGAGAGCTTCCTCTTAATGGTAATACCCTGCAAGGCTTTAAAATACTAGATCGTACACTTCAGCCTAAGTCCTGGCGCTGTTGCTCATTTACAGCTCAGCTCTAATACTCTCATATCCTTCCAACAGCGTATCACAGCTATACATTCACTCAAATTTTAATTTAATCACAATTTACTTATGAATGAATAATAATAGAGCTGTTAGCTAATAGGGTGAGAAAAGTTAATAATTTTCTTCTGTACCATAGCAATTTGATATCTTAATTCCCAACTTAAGTATAATTTTACTATTAATTTACAACAGGAGCCGGAAAATTGACGATCGCGACTACAGGAATGATGACGTCATTGAACGCAACCCAGCATACACATGTGTAATGCACGGTTCGAACGAGGGGACTTCGGAAGCCACAGTGGAGGAGTAAGAGCTTCTCCAACCCACGTTTGATTTTATCTGATGTGTTTAATATCTACATATATAAAGACTGAGACGCAATCCAGCATACACATACTAAACACCTCTTTCGAAGACAAATCTTTGTGACTAATTTCAAAACAATGTTAGAATAGCCTACTATGAAAAAACATTATAAATATTATGCAATAAGGTGTATAATTAATGAAAATACATGCCTAACCCTGTTTCCAAAGCATTTTCCTTTGTACAGCTCAGCCAAATACAGAGTAGAAGGGAAGTCATTGCATTCCTTCTAATATGTGCTTCATAGAAGCATTACAAACAAAAAAGTCGAATGGCATTTTGTTCTTTGATCAGCCGATTTTGAAAAAATAAATGTTTTTTTATACAAATTGGACGCGTAATTCCACAAGAATGTACGAAGACAACAGTTTGTTACTTGTAAGATGCGTAGAGTAACTTATTTCTGACATAGCTTCGGTAGTACTTATGGGACATCACACAGGGTTTCGAAATAGTTAGTCACTTAAAAGACGTGAAGGAATACTCCGAGCAGCTCCTTAAGACGTGTAGCATGTCGACAACGTTGCGTTGAGGTTGACCAGGGAATTGAGCTGGTTTGTGGATGTAAACATGTCGGGCACTTTCGCTTTCACCTAATGTTTTGGTAGCCAACACTTGTGATTGGCACAATAAACACAGAAGAACATGGCACGGTACCCTTTTATGTTCTCAAGAAGCACCGTTAGGAAGTTTGTTTATATACTGGGCTAGGGAAAGTGTCACACACTCTGCAGTGTTGCCAGCTTGTTTTTTCACAAAACTAATATATCTCCGTAGGAAATGGTCAGAGAAAAAAAAAAAGGTAAGATGCAAGATGTGTTCCAAATACCGAGATCTATCACTGGTTTAAATTAATGTAATGACTTCCCTTCCACCCGGTTATCTACCGTTTATGTAACACGCTGCTGCTTGTTTAAATGTGCTTACGTTTTCAGCAATAGAGCTTGAAATATTAAGTGATTTCTCAACAATATTATTATTATTATTATTATTATTATTATTATTATTATTATTATTATTATTATTATTATTATTATTATTATTATTATTATTATTATTATTATTATTATTATTATTATTATTATTATTATTATTATTACGCTGTTCTCCAAATAGAGAAGATTAGCTGAAACTGTTAAAATAGTACAGGATAGGATAGACAAAAGGTGGGGAGGCTTAGCACCTCAACCTGTAGATCTTTTGAGCCTATGCCCCTGACGGGCTGTCCCCCGGGAGGGAGAGGTGAGGTGAGAGGATATTAAGGGTTGAAGGACTTGAGTAGAGATGGCAACAGAGAACAGATTTGTATTCCCCAGTGGCGGCTTGTACTCCGACTCCTCTCCACCTCCCCCTTCAGGCTGTTTGTCTCCTGGAGTACCTGGGACTCAGATAGCTCCCCCTAAACCAAACGACGAGAATTTATGCCGAAATTCTCGCCGACACTTAGAACCCCGAAACAACCAAGAAGATGAAAGGTGAGCTAAAATGGAAGGACAGGATATCCGGAGGATATAATTAACCTTCGCAGCATTCGGCTAGCGGCCCAGGAAAACCCGGAAAACATCCATGGGTCAAGAAGTGGGCTACGGGAATCAAACCCACGACCTCCCGAGTGCGAGCCTCACATGTTACCGCAGAGCCATCTCGTTCGGTTGATTACTGCTAACTTTTATTAGAAAACATATATTGCTTACTTAAAATCACTAAATCATAAAAGAGATGATAAAGAAGAAAAAATTAAAGGATAGGTGCTAGTTCAGAAAAAGTTAAACTCTATTCAGAGGAGCGAAAAACTATTTTGTCGACAAAAGCAATCACTGTACAGAACAGTGATACGTACCTATTTGAGGTAGGTTAGTTATATCATTATCTTGTCTTGTACCTAATACGTAGCTCAAATATTGTGAGGGTAGAAACGTTTTGGCAATGAGGTAACACAGCTGGTTTGTGTGTGCAAAGACTGTAGCATTCTTCAATTTACTTTCCCTCTAACTGCTCTTGCATTTCCACATCTCGCTTTTAACTCTTCCGCTCTGCCACCATCGTCATCCTACTTCTCCCCTGTTCCTCAATTATTCACCTCTCCTTCAGCAATTTAGTCATATTTGTATATCTCATTCCATCCATTCTCTCCCCTCTGCATTATTTGTTTCATTGCTTGTACCTTGTCAGTTTGGAATTTGTTGCTATTTTGAGATAAACGCGTCAAATGCATGACTTCGTTAGGCGAAATGAGGTGAAAAATTGAAAAGCATGTTAATAAAATAATGCCCATTTAAATTTTTAAAATATAGCGTACCTTTCTAAACGTCCTTATATTTAAAGTAGTTAATATATTTTCAAGCCAGGCCCATCCCCTAAGTGTTCAATAATGTAAATATTCATTAAATATTATCACCGCAATATAGGGTTAAGGGGTATAGGATAAACACAGAGAGGGATTCCTCACGCACCGCGACTAACTCAGATCTACAATAGTTACCATCCCCCTAGGAGGCAGGGATGAAGTGAGGGAACAGGGTGCCACACCGCAGTTAGACAGGCCACAGAGGTGCGCGGAAGTCCCTAACAAGTGCTGAGATCTCTTCATCCCGGCGCCAGGCTCCACCGAGCAGCCACCACACACCGAAGGTCTGTCCCCTCCCCCCCCCCCGCCCCCCCTCACGCCGGGGCTAGCTCTCCATGGGTCCGATGTAGCACAGGCGTCCTCCCTCGAAGGAGGATAGCGGCCGCTCAAACTCCACCTAGCGCCGACAACAGCAGTTACCCTGCGCAAGCGTCCGCGCCATCTCTCTGGAACCGCCAACACCACTCGCCTGAAAGCACTGAAAGATGATAAGAAAATGGAATGAAGGGAAATTATGGCCATGGAATGTATTAATGTGTCCCAGCATTCGCCTAAGTGACATGGGGAAACCACTGAAAAACCCATGTCAGAGTGCGCGGCCACGGGGATCGAACCCGCGATCTCCCAAATACGGATCACACGTTACCACCTGAGCCATCCCGCTAGGGATATAATGTGAATAACTGAAATGTATCTCTTCGTTATGTCTTTTGTGCCAAAAATTTAAAGAAAGCCTGATGTGTTGCACTCACATGACTTTCTCTACTCTTGTACTAACCACTCTTATAAACTCTTATTCCTATATCTTCTTCGTATTAGTTGAGAGAAACACTTTCAGAAGTTATCTTATTGCTTATTTCCCTGTAGGTGCAAGTGGAATATGGGAACACAGTAGTCTTTGAGCGATAGTAAAATCTTTTAAATTTCGTTCTTTTTGCACAGCTAACACAAAAATTAATAACAATGTTCCATTTGACGAAAGTTTTCTAAAACTCCCACAGATAACAAGGAATATCTCCGAAATGGTTTACTCTACAAAAAAAATTATTTGGGCATAGATTGTGTGTTTTAGCAAGATCTACGTTTTTTTGTGTAGTTAAGGACAATTAAGAACCCAGACCTATAAACCACAAGTTCATCTAATTCGATTTCCATCCAGCCGATCTCATTTGATATGTGAATACAGAAAGTAGGCTTTAAGGATACTCATATCTTTTAAGGGCTCGTTATGTGATGCCTTTGAAATTCATTTCTCTTTGCCAAGGGAGGAAAAAAAACAAATAAAGTCTTCTTATTTGAGAAAAGAGAAGTATTTGAACTTTCTATCCAATACCAAGGAATTTCTCGGATGTGGTCAGCTCCACAGAGGAACGTATTTGACATAAATTGTGTGCTTTAATGAGATCTACAGTTTTGTGCAGTAAGAACTGCCTACCTTTTACCAGTTATACAAAAGTCATTCATAATGAAAAGCACTTTAGAGGCCATTCCTTGAAAATTGAATGTATACGTTAAAGATGCCTAATCCCGTGATACAAAGTTGTGCTTCCTGCCATGCATTTATCTTGCAATAGTAGTTATGAAGTATCTAACAGTTGAACAGTTCTCGACAACTGCTGAGAAAGGAAATGGCTATGGAATGTGTTGTTCCATGACGCTGATGCAACGATCAATATCTTGTGAGCATTGGACTCCCTGCCGAAACAAAAGTTTCACTTAATTTCAAACAATTAATTGGAGGTAAATATAAGGACAATAATGTTAATAACGGTTTGTATTTTGTAACGAAGATGAAAGCCTAGAGAATCAATGAACATACGTCATCATTGTTTTTGAAATCAGAGAATTAGGATGAATTGGGATACCACTATCACGGATTTTGGAATCCTATCACTCATTTAGGGCCCATCGTCACAAACTTACACTTTTTAGTACACTTATACAGCTATTTAATTTTCAATCAGGTAAAATGTGTTCTAAAACATTCTATGTAATTGTGTTCTTAAATCGTTTTTAAATTACTTTTGTCCATTTATGGCCATTACACAATGCTTATTCAAAACTATCACGGAATTATGCAACCTTACCCTACATTTCATTTGTTATAGGTAATAGTAACATATTGTGACGCCGGGCGCGGCGCATAAGAAATGATGGTCGGAGTCAAGCTTCCCCGCAACACTTAAGCAAGCAAACACATGACTAATAACAATCAAGCGCAACACAGAGGGTTTTTCAGAGCCTTCGAGAACTATAGGCAGCCGGCGTTCTTGTGGAAGTCAAGAAATGTCCGTGGCTAACGAGAAAGGCAGGCCATGGTGCGAATCGGAGTTACATAGTAATGGTACTCTGATACATGGCCAATATTGTATACCATCATGATAAAAATGTATCTTTTGTATGAATTCAACGAGCAATGTTTTGGTTCTTTAGAATATGAATGTATTAGGAGAGTGTGGTTTTACTTAATTGGGCCATGACGGAACTAGGAGAATTACGTTACTGCAGTTCGCACCGTAGACTGTCTATCTCGTTAGGTATGGAAATGTCCATGTTACGTCATCCTCGCTATATAAGGAGGCGAGAAAACAGCAGGAGAGTTAGTTACAGACATGAGACGGTCAGGTGTCAGTGAATGCGAGATACGTCGCGTTGAGGTGAAAAAGATTTAACGAGCGTCGAGTGATTCTATCGTCGGGGTTAGTTCATAAGAGACAAAGAAAGTGAAGAAAGACTGTATACTGCAGGCATCGGCAAACATGTACTCAATGAGGCCTCGCAACTATGACGTGTCAGGGGCAGCGCTTACTCTGTCTCCCCCTCCTCCTCCCTCGCAGCCTTAACTGGCACTGCATACACACCCATCATGGGCGGACTGTCCTTTACTTCTAAACATGTCTGTCAAAGTGTAATTTAATACTAAGATTTAAAGATAAATTTCTTTATTTATAACTTTGAAGGATATTAGTTTATTTAACTTAAAGTCTTAGTATATTCATAGAATTAGAGTGCATCTAATTATTCCTGTTCTATTAAATTTGATATCTAGAATAGCACTTTGATGATTTCTTCTTCATCATGTAAGGTGCGTAAGGTGTTCGTTGTGCTCTGAAGTTCAAAAAGGCACTCATCAATGGAACATCAAGCGGCATTATGATACATATCATAAGATCACCATATAAGCATGTATTCATAAATTTACACCTCTAAATTGGACTAACCAACTGCAACAGCTCAAAGAGCAATATTCAGAGAATACACCTAATATTAATTCAAATATTATAACTGATAGACAACTTCACACCAGCTATGCTGTTGCTTTGGAGATTGCTTAGTCACTGAGGTGTTTTAGTGATGGAGATTTCATAAAAAATGTGAGAGTAAAGTTGCCAACATAATTTTCCCCGAACAATATGATATTTTTAGTAATATTGCATTATCACCACGAACCATACTGAGAAGGATACATAAACTAACAGAAATAACCGAAAAAAGACTACAAACCGAGGTCCATAAATTTATAGCCGTTTCTCTCGCGTTGGATGAAAGCACTGACAACGTTGACATAGCACAATTGGTAATTTTCACTCGTGGAGTTACTAACAACCTCTCGATACAAGAATATATGCTTCAAGTCATTAGAGAACATACAACAGGGACAGAATTATTTCAAGCATTTAAGAAATGTGTAGAAGAAAAGAAACTGAATCGAAAAAAATCTTGTATCGCGATTAACAGATGATAATTTACGTGCTATACTGAGAATGGCTGCTTGTGATATATCACTAGATTTTCATGGTACACTGCAAATAGAAGTGAATTGAAATATATTGCTCTAGGCCTACCTAAAGTATCGTAGACCAAAATAGCTGGATTCAAGTATGTGTACTATTCCTTATTGTACTCTGTAGCGAGCGAGTCCACCACTGACTCTGAACGAAGGTCAATGCCATCCCCTGTTCTACATTATGTCATGTGCATTGCGGGTTGCATGTTGAGACGTCATACTCACCCCTCATTGAGTACATGTTTGCCGATGCCTGGTATACTGCATTAGAAGAGAACTTTGTTTTTGTGCAAGTTTAGAAGAAAAATAAACAGAGGGGAAAAAATAGAAAATTAACGAGACTGGACTTTTTTTCGTTTTGTTACAATATGTTTTAATTAAAATTGTGAGAGCTGTTTTCGAGAAAATTACAATTTTTGAAAATGTTTCCAGGTAAAGAGTAATTTGGGGTGGGAGATTTTGTTGAAATTCTTTGTATCGTATTCTTGGAAGAGATCTGAACTTAAATATTAAATTTGGTATTTAAGAACTTTCCAGTTTTGGGTTATTCTGCTCACAGACACACGGACACAAACACACGTGCACTCGTGTACCTTAGGACCACGAGACGTATATGTGCAATAATATCCTTGTATGGGATTCTTGGGTGGAATGCAGTTCCTTGTCTACCTGTATGTATGCGATAGAGAAAGCAATACGAGTTTTTCCTTCGGTATACCTCTATTACGAAGAATATAAATAGTCATTCTCTCGGATATTTTACACTTTACACGAGGAACGTTGATAGATGCCAAATCAATCTTTGTGCTACCTTGGGAGCAATGTCTCTTATCTTATCCAAGACTGTACCTTTCACGGTTAACGCTGGGTGATGCTGACTGTAGCAGAACCTTGTCTTACCCCCACCCCCCCCCCCTGCCTTTCCTCGTCTTCCACCTTTCCCACTGAGCTTCTAGCTAAAACACAGGAGGCCATGTTAAAACCCTCTTGCTAGAATGCTAATTATCTCTAGGAATATACATTAGTTCGCATCTTTCTAGCCACTGTTTCTCATTCCAGTTCCTCTAGCTGGCATATGTATGATGTTTGGAAACTTAAGGAGTAGTATGCTGTCTAACAAGTTTCTCCAAAATTATGCGTAATTAAGAAATCGCAATAAATAACAAAACTATACAACAGGTATACCTACATTTAACTACTTGAGATCAGAATTAATCGCTGTATTAGAAAGATGTTGACAACGAGTTAAATAAATTCAATCACATGTGCGGAGAAAGAAAGCTACAAGAGAAACTCAAATTAAATGTCATAAGATAATGGCAGTCCCTGTACTACACTCCTCAAGTGAAACATGGGCATTAAACAAAAAACATAAAAAATGAATCAGTATAAATGAGATTTTTAAGATAGTGACTGGATACACTCTGCTAGACCATAGAGCCGGCAATAAGAGAAGAATTAAACAGATTTAATTGCATACAAAAATTAAACAGAATAAAGAAAACTGATTTCTTAGAATAGTAACCAACTACGTTCCAATCGGTGAAAGTGATATAGAAAGATCGAGGAAGAGATGGACAGATGATATTCATTGATGGGTACGGAACGGATCCATGCACCCAAACTTAGAATGCTGGTGGTGGTGGCGGTGGTGGCGGTGGCGGTGGCGGTGGTGGTGACAGTGGTGATGGCGGTGGCGGTGGCGGTGGCGGTGGTGATGATGGCGGTGGCGGTGGTGGTGGTGATGGTGGTGGTGGCGGTGGCGGTGGCGGTGGCGGTGGCGGTGGCGGTGGCGGTGGTGGTGGCGGTGGTGGCGGTGGCGGTGGCGGTGGTGGTGACAGTGGTAATGGCGGTGGCGGTGGCGGTGGCGGTGGTGGTGATGGCGGTGGCGGTGGTGGTGGTGATGGTGGTGGTGGCGGTGGCGGTGGCGGTGGCGGTGGCGGTGACGGTGGTGGTGGTGGTGGTGGCGGTGGTGGTGGCGGTGGTGGTGGCGGTGGCGGTGGTGGTGGTGGTGATGGCGGTGGTGGCGGTGGCGGTGGTGGTGGCGGCGGTGGTGGTGGAGGTGGTGGTGGCGGTGATGGTGATGGCGGTGGCGGTGGTGGTGGTAGTGGTGGTGGCGGTGGCGGTGGTGGTGGTGGCGGTGGTGGTGGTAGTGGTGGTGGTGGTGGTGGTAGTGGTGGTGGCGGTGGTGGTGGTGGCGGTGGTAGTGGTGGTGGTGGTAGTGGTGGTGGTGGTAGTGGTGGTGGCGGTGGTGGTGGTGGCGGTGGTAGTGGTGGTGGTGGTAGTGGTGGTGGCGGTGGCGGTGGTGGTGGTGGCGGTGGTGGTGGTAGTGGTGGTGGTGGTGGTGGTAGTGGTGGTGGCGGTGGCGGTAGTGGTGGTGGCGGTGGCGGTGGTGGTGGTGGCGGTGGTGGTGGTAGTGGTGGTGGCGGTGGTGGTGGTGGCGGTGGCATTGGTGGTGGCGGTGGTGGTGGTGACGATGATGATCAAGAAATCGAATACATCAAACATTACCCTCTTGACTGTTCGCATTCTGTAAAATTAGAGTTTGATGTTATCCACAGATTTAGAAGAGTACCTAAGTCTGGAGTAAATTTTTCTACAAAAGCACCATAATTCTGGTAGATTTAATTAGTCTATTTCATTACTGTGGACTCCGATGGGTGGAGTTCGTTAAACTCACCTCTTCATAATATAACACCTTATTTCTGAAAAAATACCTACATCAACAGCTCTTCTACTTTTAACTTAATACTTCTTGGCGACGACTTAACATAATAGTAATGATTTTCTCCGGTTTTTTTTTTTTTTTTTTTTTTTTTTTTTTTAAGTGTTTAACGCCCATTCTTACAATACTATGGGCGGTGGACGCCGATAGTATTTTACACCCACATGAAATGAAATGACTATTTGCAAAAAGCTTTCGTAAGGAAACGTTTCAGGCTTAAGGTTAATGCAATATCCTGACACCTGTCAGATATGAAGACTCCCGAATACCTGGAAAAACCACAGTCAGGAAGGTGGTCCTGGCAGGATTTGAACCTCGAACCTCTTGTTCAGATTTGGTGCCTTAACGACTTTGGTAATTTTGTCTGTGATAATATGCAAAAGGTAGAAGAAATACTAAAAACACGAAACGTGAAACTATTTCAGTAAACCAAAACAATATTATTTGTTTTAAATTTATTAGTTGTCTTGAAGCCAAAGAGCCCGCTTCCAGCAACTGTTTATATGGTGCACATAGAACGTTTTGTATGTGTGAATTGTGTTTCTATATGTGTATGCAGTATACACACGCACATACAACTAGCGAAATGACTTCGTGGTAACATCTTAGACTCGCATTCTGGAGGTCCATGGTTCGATTCCCGACCACCACCGATGCTGACCTTGGAGTTTTCGTTGGTTTTCCCTGGTCATGAACGTTCAGGTACTTCCTAAGGCTACGTAAGCGAGCGCTCCCATAAGTCTCGTAAGTTGAATTAGTGAGTTCGTCAGCGAATGTGTTTCAGGTGCAACTATGAACGCCTGAGCGGCGGCAGTAGCTCTTGAAGTGACGGTTTAAAAACTCGACAGTACCACGAGATGAAGAAAAAAGATCTGATGTATTGCAGGCAATAGAATCTCTCTATTCTTGTGCTAACCATTCTTACAAATTCTTATTCCTTTGTCTTTTTCGTGTTAGTTAAGATATGTTGCAGAAATTATCTTATTGTTTGTCTTCTTGTAGGTGCAAGGGGAATATCGAAATACAGTAGGCTCTGAGAGATAGCCAAATCTTTTAAAGCTTTAAAAGTTAACATAAAAAATGAATAACGATATTTGATTTGACAGAAGTAGGTATCTATAAGTTCTCCAAAAATCACAAATAACAAGGCATATATCCGAAATTGTTCAGTACATAAAAAAAATGTTTAGACATAAATTGTATACTTTAGCAAGATTTACTATGCAAAAGTAATCCAAAGTAAACAAGATTGCATATGCTGTAGCCAGAAAATACAATATATACATTTCGTTGGCCATAAAAATATCTCAGACATATGGCATTTTAATCAAAATGCAAAAGACATTTTCGAGAAAATCAGAAATCAAAATTTTTGAAAAATGTTCCATGTAAAGAGTTGTTTAGGGTGGAGAAATGAACTGAAATACCAACTTTGGTTTTTAACCGACTTTTCGTTTTCGAGTTGTGCTGCGCACAGACACAAACAAACAAACAAACACACACACACACACACACACACACACACACACACACAGAGAGAGAGAGAGAGAGAGAGAGAGAGAGAGAGAGAGAGAGAGTGACGCGCGAACATCGAATTTTTGGGTGGAATACAATACTTCCTCTACTTACTTTATGCCGTAGAGAAAGTAACAAGACTCGAGCAATATTTGTTATCTAAACAATAAAATTGATAAATGGTTTAAAAATTGTTATGAAGAAAAAATGCCAAGCAAGGCGTATTAACATACCTGATTGAAAACTATTTGTTTTAAGAAAGAAAAATCTTTAGATGAAATAGATTTGTGAAGGTTTTGAAATGTGGATTTAAGAATGAGAAAGCATTTGTAGGGGAAGTTGCGAACACTTTTCGAGTTACTGAGAAGCAAGTCTAAGTGAAAAAGCATTCGTCCTCATAGCTATATACAAGACTGAAGGAAAGAGAGAAAGAGAAAGATTGACTTGTATGCTTATGTTGTAGACGAGAATAGAAGGAAAATAGGAGTTAGAAAGTTAAGAGTGGAGAGTAAGTGAAAATTCAGCCACCACTGCGCCGTGTTACAGGGTGCAAGAAAACAGTGCAATGGATGGGAAAGTGCGGCATTTTGGAGTTAGGGTTATGGAAATATTTGAAAATCGTTTATTATACAACTGGAACCGACATTTCACAGAACTTTGTAAAATGAGAAAAGATGTTAATGAGTAGAAAGGAAGATATAACAGCTATCTTTTATCAAATGTTATCTTGTGCACCAATAATGTTATTATCTGTAACCTATACAATTCCTTAAATTTGTTAATTGTAAAAAGTAATTGTTTTATGTTATAAATAATGTAAATATTCTATAATTTTATTAATGCAGTCTACTTCTGGATGCTTGTATCATGCCTTAAACATCTAAGGTCATATATGGACTTTGACTTTGAAACAATTGATTAATTATCTGCTGTAATGGTCACCCTTTATATTTTGTTTTAAACTTTAGGTTTTTTATTAAATTTTAAACCAAAAGTCACGCACGCGCTCACACATTCACAGTTTCGTTCATATTCTCTAGAGACGATGAGGAATAAGAAGTTCATAATTGCATTTGTGTATTAATCCTTTTACTGAGTAAGCGTAGGCTTTCACGGCCGGAATTGATAATTATAGGAGAAACTTCCGGGCTGATTTGCCGTGATCCAGACGTTTCGTCCACAACAGTTGATGTCCACCGTAGTTCTGGACATCATTGTGGACATAGTACTTCGGTAAATCAGCCCGGAAGTTTCTTCTATAATCCTTTTACTGATACCTATGCCCTTAGGGTCACCCCCGGGGGGGGGGAGTGAGCTGAGAAGAGACAGAGGGTGGCCGCATCTAGGAGACACAACAGTAGAGGGCAACGCCCCTACAATTATGTGACATAATGTTAGCCATGTTGCAGACTACCATTGTGATTCGCGCCGTAGCCTGTGTGTCTCGTTAACTACGTTTTATGCTAACAGATATGTCTTCCGTGGCCGTCACTGCCATTCAGCCTGGTTTCTCCTTCCCTCGTGAGAACACCTACGTGCTCTTGGCTGTTCTCTATCTCCCCTACTTATTATTTGGCCCTCTTCTTTGACTTCTGTTTTGAACAGAATTTCACTGGTTCCAAATAAGTGGCCGTGTATATTCATATCATACAGATAGTTTGTTTCGTCACTGTGGCCTATAAACCTTTCAGCCCTACCTCTTCCTATTGTGAATGCAAGATGGGAAAAGAAAAGAAAGTGCTAGAATAGAAAAGCATGTCCAACACGAACATATTGCAGCACCAAATTGCGCGGAAAGCCCATTCACTGGCATAAAGGAAGAAATCCCTGGCCGTGGACGCTAAGGGGTTTGTTGGGTTTCGTACTCTGACTGCGGGTTCAGGTCTAGCCTTTGGGTGTGCGTGTTTTTGCCCATAAATATTATGTGTATTCGTAAATCAAAACAGAAACGTAAGCAGAGCAGCGAGGAGGGGTATGGGTGGGTTGGGGAACCGAAAATTTAACAGAGTAGGAACTCAAGTTATCTCTTCCAGCGTTTTAGTTTCTTTTATACAGCTAAAGTGGCTTTCCACCTTTGCACAACTGCAGCTGGCCACGTACTTCCTAGGCCCTATTGGTAGAATGCGAAATGTGTCTTTGCTCACGTTTCTGGCCCCAGTTTAATGAATGGGAAATTCTAATTGAAGCGTGTAATTCAAAAACCTGCTATGTGCCATTTTTCAAATAAATTTATTATTATCTCTACCAGGGGAATTGTTGTATTCTATCCAAAATTTCGATGTCGATATTTCACAGAAATATATATTTTGAGGTCTCCTGAATCCAAAAAGCGGTGATTTTAGAAAAAGGTCCGTGTGTGTGCATGTCTGTGTGTTGGTTTGTGGACAGCATAATTCAAAAACGAAAAGTCGGTTGAAAACTATATTTGATATTTAAGTTTAATAGCTTTCAGGATGCGACATGAAGATTTACAAGAAACTTCCTTTACTCTGAACTACACTTTACATGGAACATTTTTCGAAAACAGATTTTCTCAAAAAAATGACTAATGATTTTGATTAAAATGCCATATATTTAAGATATTTTTATGACAAATTAAATGTATATTTTGAACTTTCTAGCTTTAGCCCATGTAATCCTATTTTTGCATAGCTGGTAAACCGTAAGAAATAGCCCAAATCTTACTATACAAAAATATAGATCTCGTTAAAATACGCAATTTCTGTTCAAATGCATTTCTTGTGGTGTGAACCAATTCGAAGCTAATCCTTGTTATTTGTGTGAGTTCTGCAGTAGGTACTTACACTGTTCTCAAATGGAAGATGTTATTCACTTTTTTATCTCTTGGACGTGCAACGAGAAAGGAATTTCAAAGCGTTCATTCAGCGACCAGCTTTAAAAGATTTGACTCTCGCTCAAAGCCTGCTGTATTCCCATATTCTCATTGTATCTAAAAGAAAATTAGCAATAAGACAGTTTCTTCAAATGTTTATATCGATGAACATGAAGAAGAGAAATAAGGGTTTTTAAGAATAGTTAATACAAGAGTAGAGAAGGTCTAGTTAGTGCTGCACATCAGGATTTTTTTTTTTTATTACAGCCCATCTATGTAACATTGGCAATTCCCCAAGATATACGTATCTCACACAGTGGTTAATTTAGTTGAGGTATACGTATTGTGACGCCGGCCGCGGGTGCACGACTCAAAGATTCAAGATCAAGCTCCCTCACACCATTGTCTGCGAATACGTGACCCAACGACTATGAACGCGCCACAACAAAGCGTTTCCAGGTTTCCGACTGCCGGCTTAATTTCGAGACGTTCGAGACAAATCCGTGCTACATCATTCGCGTGCATATATGTGAGTGTACCGGCGAAAGAATGAAGTCCTGAGTGTTGAACGAGACAGCTGTTAGCAGTGCGCGTGCGTGTGTGAGTGTGTATGTGTTTTTGTTTGTGGGCTACAATCGTCGTTGAGAGAAGTGTGAGTGTGTCATCGGAGTTGTCCCGTCGCAGTTTGTTGGGTGAGACATTTTAGTGAGGATGATATTCGAAGCCAGCTGTTAGAGGAAACTGAAAAATAGGAAAGCATACGTCATAAGACAGAACAACTGTTAGTCGCAAGGTCACGACGAATTGTAAATTGTGTTAACGATAAAAGAAAGCTATGTTTTTGTGCTTCAGTTTTATAAGAAAAAATAGTTACAGTTACAGAAAAAGTAACTGGGCATTGTAGTCACAGTATTTAGGTGTTTCTGACTTTAGCAATTCATATTAGTTATGTGATATACTATATCATTAATTAAACAACAATTTACTTACAATTGTCTTTCTATTTAGTGTACACTATATTCAATATTAAAGTTGCTGTTGAGATACACCTTTTAATATAACGATAAACAACTTTTTGACACTTAGTAGATTTTTGGATATACTCTTCAATTGTAAAATAAAAACGCTGACAGGTAGTAATAGGCCTTGTTTTCAATTAATGAGTCTTGCATTTTCGCTTTTGGAGCTAAAAAGGAATCGTATAGAAATATAAAAAATCACAGCAAATGAAATCTGCTTTACCAACAATTTGAAACTGGACAGAAGACAAAAGAGAGAAAGGTGGAAGGAAAGAAAGAAAGATCTATGGATAGACAGATGGTCGGATCAGAAGCTTACTACGGAAGTGAAGGCTATCAAGTGAAGCCATCAAGAAAGGGATGGTCCTTCAAGTCTCGTTATGATAAAAAACCAGCTTCACCGCAGGGCATTTTACTTTCTATGCCACTTGCCCAAGGTAGAGAAACATTGATCATTGTATTAGACTCAATGTATATATCGAGATTAATTAGTAAACACACTTTAAGATGTGAAACAAAATACCATAGTATGGTCCATGCCTTAACAATCTTCCTCATCCCACTCCTTTTAGAGTGTCAGCTGGTCGCATGGGCGGTGTGAATGCACAACGTGACCGACTTGGCAACAGCACATTCTTTCACTAAGAGTATATTGAGAGTACCCTCTCTATTGCGTGTGGTCTGTTCCGTCCACAAAAATTAATTTGCATCCTCTAATGACGTCTTAGTCTACATGAAATGAAAAATTTGAAAAGCAAACTTGGAACGAAATGTTAAAGTGTAACTTCAGAATTCCTCTTTGCATCTGTTATTCAGTATGAACTAAGGAAAAAATGAGGGAAAACTCCTGTTTTGTAGTACTGTGTTAGTGGCATTCAAAATGCAGACTTTCCGTTCACAAAACCGCGCTCTGCAGTCGAGAGACCAGCGTTCTGATTTCAAAATCAAGAGGTTCCGGAATGGGAAATTTCTTTAACCAGGACAATTCCTTATTCCCCACAGAGTCAGGAAGTATAAAAGTTGCAGCAAATGTATGTTAAATCTTAAAATTATAAAAATCAAACTTAAAAAAATCACAATTCAGTAAGTAATAGCACAATTTATTGCTTCTCAGAACAAAACTCCCAATGTGACCAAAGAATTTAAAAGGGGTTATATAACTGAAACAATAAGAAATAATCTGATGCGTTGCACTCACATGACTTTCTCTATTCTTGTACTCACTATTCTTACAAACTCATATTTGTCTATATAAACATTTGTAGATATTATCTTATTTTTTACTTTCTTGTAGATGCAAGGGGAATACAGTAGGCTCTAAACGATAGTAAAATCTTTTAAAGCTAGTCGCTATATAAAGGCTTTGAAATTCCGTTCTATTTGTACGGCTAAGATATAACAAGGTGAACAACTACCTTACATTTAAGAAAAGTTTAATTACTGGAAAATAAGGAATACCTCTGAAATGGTTCACACCACTAAAAAAGCTCATTTGTACACAAACTGTGTTTTAACGAGATCTACATTTTTGTGCAGTAAGATTTGGTCTATCTTTTACGGTTTACCAGTTATTCAAAAGTTATTAAGAGTAAACAGCACTACTACCAGAAAATTCAAAATATACATTTCATTTCACATAGGTGAAAATATCTTAAACATACGGTATTTCAATCTAAATATTTAAGAGTCTTTTTTAAAAATTAAAGTTTTCGAAGAATGTAGCATGTAAATGGTAATTTAGTGTGGAGGAATTTTCCACAAAATCTTCGTGTCGCGTCCTTGAGAGGTATTAAATTTAAATACAAGTTTGGTTTTAACGGACTTTTCGTTTTTGAGCTAGGTATGCTATTCACAGACAGACAAACACACACACACAGAGAGAGAGAGAGAGAGAGAGAGAGAGAGAGAGAGAGAGAGAGAGAAGGAGAGGGAGACGAGTGCGCGTAGATCTTTACTCCTTTTTTTCATTCAGGAGGCGTCAAAACATATATTTCCGATAAAATATAGACATTGAATTTTTGGGTGGAACACAATAGCTCCCCCACTTACTACACATAGTAGTGAAAGTAACTAGAAACAAATAAACGTATTTTAGAAAAGCTTCCAAGTATACAAATGTATACTTCTAGCAAAATTTACAAAAGGTACAAATGATATGCCACTACTTTGTAAGAGGCTATAAATACCAACTTTCAACAAACTACGTGTCATGCCTTGTTAAAAGTTACTGATCTTTGTTGCGTGGAAAGGAATCTGCAGTCGAAATGCTTCTCATAAATCCGTACGGTCAGCAATGTATGGCAGCTTATTTCACTTCTTTCAAGCGGCATTCGTTTGAAGCTCTTCTAAATTTTGTAAACCATATTATATATGTATATAAACCGATGTGCGTGTATACCTGTGTATGTTAACAGCTTTATTCGGAGATGGAAGTAACAAATTGAACACTTAAATAAGACATTTCACATCCCAAACTGTCTATTCATGAAAACACATTTCCTTATTTTTCATTTTTTTCACTTACTTATGGGTATATTTTTTAATCTTCTGTCATTTGAATGAGAAATCGTCTTCATTTTTAATGACTTTAATATAACTAATAAATCACACGAAAAATATAAAACGTAATAGGTATTAATGCGAAGTTTATTCAAATGTACGAAATAAAAATATGTAAATCGATAAAAATTTGACATTAGCCAATTTAGAAATGCTTGTCGTTGTTTCCAAAAAGCTTCCCACATTTAAGGGAGTGTACTTCGAAAGGTTAAGTGACCATTCCTTATTTCCCATGAGGTCATTGCTGATATGTTGGAGCTCCTGGTTAACTAGCAGTGTTGTCGCAGTGTACAAATAGTATGTTATTCTCAAGTTTCATACGACCATGTGTCTGAGTTGAAAACATTTATAAAATGTTTTAATAATCTGCGGAATAAGTTGGCAGAAAGAGATAGCGATATTGGTTGGAAATGACCTGAGTCCGCTCCCTTGAGTACAATGAAGAACCCTCATTAAGGGGATAGCTTTTCCTGTCAAAATCGTTCTTGTTGTCAAATTTCTTTCTCTGTGACACCTCTCACTCAGTATTGCCTAGTTAGCAGGAGAGGATCGTCACAATACTGCGTGCGAGCGAGAGGATGAGCATTGCTTTCTCTTTCTACTAGCTGGCTGCCAACTTATTCCACTGTCACTGGTCACTGGTATCCGACATTTTAATAATGTGTTGCTATTCGATTGTACATACGAGAATCGAAAGTAGCGCCTTCAACTTTTATCGTTATGTTGAACTTGACACAATGATACAGTGAGTATATGTGCTAAAACCTTTTAAAAATCTGATGTGTTGTCTACTCTTGTACTAACCATTCTTACGAACTCTTATCCCTATATCTTCTTCGTCTTAGTTAAGATAAACATTTGTACAAATTATCTTACTGCTTATTTACTTGTAGCTACAAGGGGAATATTAGAATACAGTAGGCTTTGTGCGATAGTCAAATCTATTAAAACTTTGAGATTCCGTTCTCTTTGCACACTTAACATTAAAAATGAACAACAATGTTCCATTTCACGAAAGTTTTAAGTTTTCCGAAACTCACACACATAACAAGGAATATCTCTGAAATGGTTCACCCTACAAGAAAATTTATTCGGACATAAATTGTGTATTTTAGCAAGATATACAGTTTTGTACAGTAAGACTTTGTCTATCTCTAACGGTTTACCAGTTATGCAAAAGTAGTCCAGAGTAAATACGACTACAGGGGCTATAGCCAGAAAATTCAAGATATGCATTTCATTTGTCATAAAAATATCTCAAACATATGACATATTAATTAAAATCGTTAGAGCGATTTTGAAGAAAATCAAAATTTGTGAAAAATTTTCCATCTAAAGGGTAGTTTAGGGTGGAGCTGTTTTCTTCACAATCTTCGTGTCGCATCCTTGAAAGACATTAAACTTAAATACCAAATTTGGTTTTTAATTTATCTTTCGTTTTTGAGTTATGCTGTCCACACTGACAGACATGCACACAGACACACACACGGACCTTTTTCTAAAAATGTTTTTTTGGGGTTCAGGGGGTCTCAAAACATATATTTCCGGTGCAATCTCGACATCAAATTTTTGGGTGGGATACAATACTTCCCCTACTTACCAGTAGAGAAAGTAAAAAGTAGACTTTCAAAAACGAGAGGACAAATTTAATTTATTAGAATGTTATTTACTATATTAACACTAATTATTAGAGTATCTTTATTTCATATATAAGTTGTTTATTGTGCAATTGTTGAAAAATTAATTTGCGTAACTATGGTTTGTGCAATACTGAAAGTTGATTAAGGTTAATTTGTGAGTTTTGTTGTTCTATTGGTTGAATATTGTATTGATTGGTGGTTAGTAGTGTCGTGATGTACAGGTGCATTTTAGTTTGTTGGATTAACAGTGTCTTCGTGAACTGGTACACTTTTGATTGGTGGATAGCAGTGTCATAATAAAGAGCTAGACATAACAAGGTTCATTACAATGACGTATAAGCGCTTCATTAGGGTATGTTCGAGCATAAATGTATATTATTGCAACTATATCTAGCATAACCTATTACTGAACAAGAAACGGATAGAAACCCGTTTTTGTAAGAACAGTTTATAAATTTTGACGAGACTTTTTATTTCTTAAGAAAATTGTAACGGATATGAAAGATCTTAGTGTAAACTAATTTACTGTAAAATGTTAAATTTTGATTGAACATTTTTAAAAACCCATAGTATGAAGAAGTATTGTTGTTTACTGCAAATTAGGCAATCTTGTTTATACTCACCTTTAGAATTTTCTTTGTTTTTGTGGTGGTCCCTTTTGTTGAAAATCTGTTTCTTGTTTTTTTTTAATTAACCTAATTCTCATAATAAGCCAAAGTGATGTACAATTCATTCAATTAATAACAATGGCTTGAATTTATAGAATAACTATAAAAAGAAAATCATAATTGTCATAATTGACTATAACACATAAAAATTTTGTTTTCCAAAGTAATATGTTGGTGAAGTTCGAGTCTGGTGGACTCAAAAATTCCATTAATATCGAAACGAAACAAGGCCAAAGCCTTGGTATGTGAGATGGCAGATCCTTTTGTTTCCTTGAGCGTGGTGCTGGAGGCGACGCTGAATTCCCGAGGCGCCTGTACTTCCTTGAATAATTGGTCTAGCTAGCTGGTGTAGGTGCAGGATTAGGTGTCACAGGAACTGGGTGTGGCCTGCCCTAGCAGTGGTGCTAACCTTTGAAACTGTGATCCCTTGATGCAAGCTTCTGGTCTCCATCCCACCGCACTCACTTCGCTGCTCTTCATCCCTCGGGCTATATTCTTGGGATGAATCCTCCTTCCCTTGTATCGTCTTTACAACGCAAAACTTGACCCTCTCTCCAGAATATCCTGCTGCTCAAGTAAAAGTCCTGCCGGTGATGCTAAATGTAGAATCAGCAATCTGAATGTTTTGAATAACTGAAAAGGTATTTTTAAAAGGACATTACATACCAAGTTGGTGTTTGTTAGAAACTGCAAAATTA
Source organism: Tenodera sinensis (assembly GCA_030765045.1). Classification (NCBI taxonomy): domain Eukaryota; kingdom Metazoa; phylum Arthropoda; class Insecta; order Mantodea; family Mantidae; genus Tenodera; species Tenodera sinensis. The sequence continues at coordinate 103,223,278 of CM060963.1, forward strand.
AATTTGCATAAACTCAACGAAAATGTATATCACCTCATTGTTTACAAGCTCTTACTGTAAATATGTAGGAGTAATCAAAGCTATTTCATAATTAAGACATGGTGTGCAAAAGACCTTTGAGGAAAGTTGAAGCATCTTCTTTTCTAAGCCCTCAAAATTGTATAAAGAACAGACACATTAAGAAGTCGTGTTTCACTTATTATAAACAGCAATGAGTATTCTCCACGAGCAATATATAAAATATAACAATCATTTTGTGAATTTATTAGGATGAATTGCACCGAAAATATTGTTTCTGCAATCTTGTCACAAATAGCAACGATTACTGAAGATAGTCTCATCGAAAATACGACAATTAGCTAACTTAATTGTAAAAACAGCAACGATTACTGTTATAACACGTACCCCAGGTTGAATAAGTCCACCCGTTATACTCCACACCCCAATGCGTGACATCTACTGGCCTAGGTGTTGTGAAGTCATGGTCTTGAAGAAAACATTGGAGCACGGTTCTGGTGCACCATTCGTTATCACAAGACCGGCCCAGTCTGCGTCATGCTTTCTGTACCACGTCTGCTCACGTCTACTTAGAGGATTAGCTAACCTGAAAACATACAACTCTTAATACGTAAAATTATAAGTTAGCAAATGAAGTTAATATCGATGTAATATTGTTATTATACTGTCCTCAATTACCAATTACCAATCTCCACCTATACCTCTAATACCCTGTACGTCATATTTAGTGTTTAAGTTCAGCGACTTCAAATGATGCCGAAGCAATGACGCTGTCTCCAATCTCGTTCTCCGATGTAGTTCCTACCAGCTGCTCCAGTGATGAACTATGAGATGTTTATATCAGGGCATGCATATACGGGTGTGAGGATAAACATCAGTTAAGGTTAGCTGATAAAGTTAATGTAAACTAACGGTTATCTATTTTTAGTGAGTTACTGAATACTGCGGTTGAACAATTCAAGTTTTCCTGAATCTTATCACTTGAAATTGTAACTATGGAATTATGTCTCCTAAATTCGGACTATTAAGATTTCAAGAGTTAAGAATAACTCCTTTTATAAAAATTATGCAAGCGTACGTTGTCGTGAGACGCAAAAATGTAACAATGAAGTTTCCCTGAAGATACCGCTAAACACCTAAAAACAAAACCTGAAGACATGTTGGAACAGTGGAAGAACCCTGTGTAAAAATCTGCCAAGTGACTAATGCTCATTTTAATTCCTTGCTTCTACTGATCCAATCGTATTGTTCGGTGCAGCATGCACTTACAACAGGAATGAAGTCCTTTGCTGTTTCTAGCAGAAAGCTAAGCGCTGTGCAACTGATAGCAATTTCATGTCATAATTCATTATTGAATTTTGAGAATGTAATTTCAGGTAATTGCAATAGTCTCGCCAATTCGAAACCCGGTAATCGAAAAATCCATCTAATTCGAACAGGGCTGAGAAAAAAGATCTACCAAATTTGTTTCCAATTTTAAAACAGGAAAAAATAAATATTAAGATTAAATTAGTTTTTCCAAGGAAAAATGTAAGTTTATTAGCACAGAAAAACATGAAATAAATGCTACAGGAGTAAACTGTAAATATGTCGGTTACCCTACACACCAAGACTAAAACCCGAAGGGCCTAGACCTACTAACAATGTGAATAACAAAGTTTGAATGCAAGTTTTTTACGTTAACGAGTAAACAAAATGGTAAAGCAAATCAACGCTTAAGAAGTGATGTCAGAGATCTTCTTTTGACGCAACGCACTGAAACGGCTTGAAGAAACGATGAGAGGTAGAACTGGAACTTAAAAATTCAATGCCACAACCACAGACCTTCCGCTTACCGGGCGGACGCTCTAACCACTGAGCTATTGTGACAAACTGCCAGAATGGCATTAAATTCTCAAACCAGTTCGTATTTGTTGGCATAAATAAATAATATTGAAGAAACGATGTTTCATTTCGACTTTCACCATGCTACTCGTGCTAGGTAAACAGTGTTTATAAAAACATTACAGTAATTGGTTTACGAGCCTCAGAATGTAATTGTAAAATAAATTACAGCGCACTGTACTAATTTCCCACTTTCAATCATTTAATACTTAACACATAAGCACTTAAGGTCAATATGTTGTCGTACTTGACGACACTTACCCCAAATTTTCGCTAATTCGAACAGGATTCGATCCCAATTCAGATCAGTGGGGCTCTACTGTATGTACAGTCCAGGTAAATAGAAAACAATCAACATTTAGCAATCTCTATTTATAAATAGGAAATGCTGTGTCATACTATTTCAAAAGCTTAGAGGATAGAACATGAAAGTTTAATGTTTAAATCAGAATTCAAGGTCATAACTTTCGGGACTGAAATGTAATTTCAGCAGAAGGTCAATTCCTGCTTATCGCTAACAATATGTTAAAACTCAGTTCATTATCTCTGTCTCACCTGCATGATAGAAATCAAAATAGCTACTTACAGTTAAGTTCCGTATTATGACGTCAACAGTAGCCAAGATATACTTATACCAGGCAGAACATTTAATGTCGGGCGGCAGGAGGAGCTGATCAACACAGTATCCAATCAGAGGCTTGCCAGGCCTTGCGGTGTTGTATAGTTAAACACGCTGTGAAATCAGGCTGTAAAGTCGGTGACATAAACATCATGTGAATACACAAGATTTATTTGCGCAAAAAAGGACAATCTGATTATGAAGTGCTCAGCTGTCAACCGCAAATAAATTTTGCAAATACTATTCTTCACTTCTTAAGATTAAGCCCTAAAATGCACTGACTAAAACCCTACTGAGGAATGGTCCGTGGCGTTATCAATACCATTACATTGGTTTATCCAGACTTTACCCGTCGAACAAAGGACGGACGGGGCCAAGCTACTTCACACCACATGCCAGATGGCGAGAGGGCAAAGGCGTTCTAGGTCAGGCAGTCTCACGCGTTTCTCTGTACGTGACTAACAACAATAGAAGCGGTTGCACAATAGGGGTTTTCTCTGGAGCCTTCGAGAATGATCCTGCTACGTCACTGCCGGCTTAATGAAGGAGTTCGCGAAAGGTCGGTATGACGTCATCCCCACTATATTAGGAGACCATAAAACAGCACTGAGTTGACAGTTACAGATATGAGTCAGTTAGTGTGTCAGTGAGTGCGAGACAGCTGTGTGTATCACCGTAAAAGATGTATCGGTCGTCGTAAAGAAGATTCGACGAGCGTAGAGTAATTGTAACGTCGTAGTTAGTGTACAAGATGACGGAGAGAGTAAGGAAAGACTTTGAAAGGACTGAGCAAGGTTACGAGAAGTAGAAGCTGTGGTATGTTATAGCACGAAAGACTGTGTTAACGACGAGAAGAAAAATGTGATAAAATTTTAGAAGACAATAAAGTGATAGAAAAGTAACGACTGATTTTGTAGCAATAGGTTTTTATAATTATAGAAAAGTCAGGTTGTAAAAGTGTAAAAATACACAGCACTATTAATTTGTATACGGTATGAGGCTTTAAAATATGTCCATATATGTATTTGATATCACGGTGAATACAAAACAGCGAGGACAATTTTATTTTCTCAGTTAGCACAAATGTAAGCCAAGGCTCATAAAAGGGAGAATACACTTAATTAGATAACACAACCACATTTAATTTTGTTGTAAAGCTGCCTTTTGCTACACAATATTTATTGACCCAAACAGAGATCACCATGACTGTAGTATTTTCACAATATTCAGCAAAATTCCAACAAGACATTGAGTTATGCGTATTAATCTGAGCGTTGCATGAAGGAATTCTAAACCTTAGTACATTTTAAACAAAAGAAAGTAAGCATGAGATATCAAACTGATAATTTGATAGCACACGAAGACGTATTGTAGATTGAAGGTAGAGAGGCAAGGGGAGGATGAAAATGGAAGGGAAGAGGGAATCTAAAGGTTTTCATTTAAATGTATTGTCGCCTCTATCAATATCGAAAGTTTTCGACGAAATTAACGCTGTGTTTTTAAGTTCGTGAATTAAACGCTCGCGGCACGTTGAAGCACCGAAAGAAGTTAAAGGGAATCTTTCTCTCCGTTTGGCCGCGTTCCCAATACTTAAACGGTGCCAGTAAGGGGAAAATTAGAAATAAGGAGTGCATCCGAAAGCCTATTACAACGCAATGAAAAGGGTTTTCCTACAGAATGCTTTTACATTCTTATAAATTAGCAAGGTATTTCAAAACATGAGTATATTAAGAGAGACTTGTGAACCATTGCGTTAGTTCTGTACTCTCACTTTATGGTAACTTGACTTAACATTTTGCGGGTAGGTAGATATATTAAAATTGAAAAAAAAATAATGTTCAGCATAATATACAAATAAAAGTAACAAATCAAAGCACCAGTTTCTGCTAATTTCTTAGGCTCCGAATAGAAAGAGAGCGCTCTAGAAAGGGAAACTACTGAAAACGGGCGAAACGAATCTTCGGAAACAGAAAGGAGACGCACAATGGCTATTGCTCAGCATGGGCAAGAATTCTGCCCTGCTCAGGATGAGGTGCCACGCGCCGCACCTTGCGCCGCGATTACAATACGCTTAATTACACTTTTTTTACTAACAGAGAACGTGTTTGCAATAACAAGCTATTGTTATTATTGTAGCTGTAGTTATGATTTGGATATATTTTCTGTGTAATATTTAATATCAGAGCGTTACACTATTATTTCGCCATCGCTGACTGCTTTGATCACACTGACAGTTCTTGAGGACCAGCATTATTTCATTGTCCACGTTTATTACACTTGGAGTGTTTAATTCGTTGGAGTGTGTGTTATATACTACTTGAAGCACACTCTCACATTAGCTTACAGTCAGCGGAAGATATAGTATGATTATACTTACAAAGAAAAAGAAAAGCAGATGAGTTATCTTTACATGGCTTTCTCTACTACAATCGTTTACTTTTATATATCTTCTACAAATAATTCTTTCGAAAGCTTATTTCTATCTACCGTAACGTCGGGCTCGGCGTAAAACAAAGGACAGACAGGGCTAAGCTGCTTCACACCCCATGCCGGGTCGGTGAGCAAACAAATGCACAAGGTCAGACTGCCTCGCGCGACTGTTTGTGTGCATATAACAACTAGAATGGAAGCGGCTACACAAAGGGAGTTTCTTTAGAACTTCGAGAAAGATTTGGTTACGTGATCGCCGGCGTGCGTGTAGAAGTCGAGAAAGGTCCGTGTGACGTCATCCCCATATAAGGATGCCAGGAACAGCAGTGAGGAGTTTACGGTTACAGACATGAGCGGGTCACTTCATCGGTGAGTGCGAGACAACTGTGCGTGTCTGTGTCGTCATGATAGGCATGTCGGTCGACGTAAAGAAGATTGAACGAGCTCGAGTGATTGTAACGTCGTAGTTGGAGTATGGAATACTGAAAAGACTAAGCAGGGCTACGAGATTTACAAATTGTGAGTTCTAATAGCACGAAAGACTGAAGACTGTTTTAAAGACGAGAAGAAAACTATTTTTGATAACATTTTAGAAGAAAATAAATTGATAGAAAAGTAACCAAACAACCTTGGAGGGGACAGTTTTGAAGTAGGCACAGAGGAAACCGAGGCGATAGATCTTTGGAAGCTTAACATTGCATCGCGAGAAATAATTGAATAGCAACAGCACTTTAAAACATGACAACAGTATTGAAAACTTCAAACCAATAATAACGGTGATCTTGTAAATGGCTAACGACGCAAAAAAAGTTATTTCAAATAGATGGTGTGTTTTAAAGTGACGTACACTTTTTATGTAGTACGTTTTTGTCCATCCCTTAGCGTTTACTAGTTATACCAAATTATACTACAGATCTTTAGAATGAAGAGGACTTCACAGATCCCAGAAAATTCAAGGTATACATAAATTTTATTGGCGATTAAGTCTCTTAAGCATCTTGTGTTTCACAAAATCGCTAGAGCCAATTTTGATAAAATCAAAATTTCGAAAAGTGTGTAAAGCACAGTTGTGTTGGGATTTTCTTGAAAATCTCTCTTCGCATCTTTGGTATTTCACAATGTTTTGTTCTAAATTACTCTGTTAATACACACACGCGCACACACACACACACATTTATTTTTTTATTACTATTGTCACAGCTATATGCACGTTTTAATACCAGTTGGTCCATCTACTCAATTCAATTTTCGCAGTGCGGATCCCGCTAAACAATTGTCGAATTTAAAGGTGTAAGTTTTCTTTGATTATCTCAACTAGCGACGATTTCTTTAATTAGCCCTTCAGCATTGAGAACTTTTTGTACTTTGTCCCGTTTGTTTTCCAGCCGGCGTTAATGACTCACCTCGTAGTACAATGTAGCTTATTGTTGTCATATTAGATCAAATGAAGGAAATGGCCCTTCATTTCTTTTCGCCTTTATCTCATTTTGTAGAAAGCATCAGTAAAAGAACAAGAGAATTCTAAATAAATTCCATGGCAATGACCCAGCTTTTACAAACAAATTAATTTTTTTTCTTGATACCACTGGAAGTTGTATGTAAATATCATTAACCAGGGATTCTACATGATGAGTATAACAAATATTTCAAATACAATTAATGTCAATAAAGAACCATTTCGCCGAAAAAAAAAGTAATTTGTGTCAAGTATTTGGAACTATCTGGCTTCTTGACAAATGGACATAAATGGTTTATTATTTCACTAATTTTCGCGTAGACGTTGTGTGAACAATGCCGTAATGTGTTTTTTATTTCAATTCAAATGTATTTAGTCACAATTTCATGTTAACGTGACATTACCAAGTCTCTCTTAAGATTAAATTTTGCATGACATTTTAACTTTAAATTGTGACTAAATTCATTCGAATTAAGGTAGAAATATATTACAGCATTATTCACACAATATTTGCGCGACTGTTAGTGAAACAAAAAACCAGTTTTGCCCATTCGTCAAGAAGCTAGAGCATCTGTCTGCTGTACAAGGGTTCCCGGGTTCGATTCCCGGCGGGGAGGGTGGAAATTTTTTCTTCCTCTTTGAAAACAGTAGGAGAATTGAATAGATTGAGGGAGGTACTAGAATGGGTGCGGATCAAGGTCAACGCTTTCTTTCGGCGCTATTTATAGCTGGCGAGACATACCGCGTCAGCACCCTGTGGCACATTCCTAAATCTTTTTTAAACTTAACAGGTAGCATTTTACAGTACAGTACGCATTACCATAATTTATTATACAATTTATGTAAGAATCGTAGTTAAATTTATTGTCTAATGTGTACATTAAATTTTATAAAAATATCCACAAATCTGATCCGAATAATCCTGAGACTCGGATAAACCAAGGTGGATAAACTGTGTGAGTCCTCTCATCCTGCAGAATGAGAAGTTATGCGGTCCCGGCGTGTTATAGGCTATGCCGTAAACATTGTCCACCGCATCACGTTGTATCAGTTTCAGCCAAAATGACCGCTTTTTGCCCCTATAAGTGAAGTGACTTATTTTCGTAGCGCAATAGTGGGCGCGTTAAGCCTCAGTGGTGAAGGTCCCAGTTTCAAATACTGCAAGTTAAAGGTACTTTTTATGTTTAGTAAAAACATAGGTTAGTTTGGAATGGAAGTACTGTTTCACTTAATTATTTAATTATGTGAATTTCATGAAAATACAAATCGTTACTTGTTAAAATATGCTTTAATGAACATCACAAATAATATTTTAATTATATGTTACAAACATAAGGCATCATTGCCCAATATTTTACCATTTGACGTTATTTTTCGTACAGAAGAAAGCCAATAAATTGTTTACAAAATGCAGTACATATATAGAAACTAGATAATGACTGGAACTTCGTGTTGATAGGCAAATCCAGTTTCTAGTGCATTCGGAAAGAACACATGATTTGCTATAACGTTCCCAAAACATAAATAGAAATGAATAAAAGCCTAATTTATTCGCAGGTGTGATTCGAACTTCCGACCTTCACTCTGACTGTGCAGCCTCTTAACCATTGTGCTACCAGAATATATATGCAATACTCTGCTTGTGTTTAAATTAAATGAGGGAAAGAGAGACAGATGGAAGGTAATGTGCACTTATAGGGAGAAGTGAACAGAGCTGCATGTTTGGCTGGTAAGAAATAAATATTAGAGAGGGAGTTGGGTTTTATGAAGAACTTGGCGTAGTGCTCCGTATATAAATAAGTTTGCAAAGAAGTTCCTAAGTATAATAAAACGCCGATCCTTACAGTATGCGTGGCATGCTAGCCGTAAATAAAAAGGCAGAAGAATATTATGATTTCCAAGTGCAGCACATCGATTTCCTTACCTATCCTATAATATAGGATGGAGTTTTCGGGTTTCCGGGACGGCCACGCAGGCTCACTTCCGATCCCTTCCCTCCTGCTGGCCCCTGGCTACCGGGGGCTGCACATGTGGCAACCCCCGGCAGACATTGATTTGTCTTGCTGCTCCCTGGCCGCCCGCCGTCCCGCCGCCCCCCGCAGCAGCCCTGCATCGCTTTCCAATCCCTTCACTGGACCAGCAAATACCTCCAGTTTTACTCCTTTGTGGAAGCCCAGAGCGACAATTGCTCAACGTTTTTTTCTAGTAACAAACTTTGGATACACATATCAAGTTGTTTTTTTATTATATCGGAGGTGCATTTCTTATATTAAGGCATATGGTTCAATGTTTTATCTTTATGATCTTGCATTCACAAATATTAGTTCCATAAATAAATTTAAAAGTACACCTAAACTTAAACATATTCCATGAAAACACTTCTGAATTTAAGAATTATATGAGGACATCAAAAGCACATCTTTTAACTAACTACATTTGTGTTCTGCTTATTATACTTAGCTTTAAGATGTATAACATACAAAAATCAATTTTAGTTTGTTCGTATTTTATAAGCTACCGTACCGCCCATCCGATTGCGATAAACTTTCTCAACTGTTACCCATTTTACTATGCACGGTATTACAGTCACATAGTTTTCTATACTCCATTTTCCTTTACCTAACACATTCACATACCCTTCTATACTCACCCTTCAATGTGCAGCTCATACAATTTTCTAAAATTGAAAAAATGTGTATTACATTCACACGGTTTTCTGTACTCCATTTTATTATGTAAATTATTACATTCACATGGTTTTCCCTACCTGCTTTTCTTTGCATGTCCTTCTCTACTCCCTCTTCTACAAACAATTCATACAATCTATATAAACGAAAATTAATGGCATTATTTTGAACGTAAAAATCGAATTGAAAATGCACTTCAATAAACATATTACCTACAATCAAACACTTGTTATTTCATTTTATTTTACTTTAATTTTAGCATTGAAACGCATGCCGGATACATCTGCTGCTTAATAAAGTAATAATTATCGTTAATATATTTTCACTTAAATTTATTTCTTACTTTTTACGTTCAAAGAATAGTTTATGAGAGAGATTATAACAACCTCTTTATTGGTTGGTCTAACCCTTTGATCTTATAAGGCCCTTGTTTTGTTAATATAGAGATAAAATATAGGTATGATATTATACAAGTACATCAACTGCACCTCCTTCACACATTCAGCTCGTTTGGAGATCAATTAGAACATTAACCTTAAATCGTAATAATCACCTCACTTGATAAATGGAAGTATATAGAAGTGTAATATAACCTACTAGTTATGCAAGATTATGCAGAATTCCTTCCGAATGAAGAGGTGCTTATTGGCAATTCCCAGAAAATTCAAGATGTACATTTTATTTGATACGAAAGATTTATTAATGTCGGGAAATAGTCGAAATCTCCAGACATTTTTTAAGACATAAAAACAGTCCAAAAATGTTCCGTGTAATGGATAATTGTGAGTAGGGATTTTCATGAAGATATTCGAAGATACTCAACTTAAATACCAAGTTTGGTATTCATCCGACTTTTCGTTTAATTATGCTGTTGTAGCAGTTTTTTGTATAGGGCTTATGATATACGAAATATATCAAAGTTACAAAATCCATTAATAGCAAAGGGTTAAGAATATGTACCACAGGTGAAGGGATGCCAGTCGGGAAAGGCACTACCGAGGGTCATTAGCGAACGTCCCAAACATTAAGGTAAACGAGATACAATTAGTTTTGGCAAGGTCTTCAACATAAAGAAAAGGAGCCTGCTATTGTAGTTTTAGAAAGTATTGAAAACCCGAGGGGTTTCGCCAGAGGGCAAAGTCTTCACTTAATGAAGTGAGGGCCATTATGGATGTTTGGGAAGCTAAAAGGACATAATGACTGAGGGACAGTAGGAGAGAGACATCGTTACGTGAGACTGCATATTTTATTTTATTTAAAATTGTTCAGCAAAGCTTAAACGTGTAAAAATAAAACAAATAAAGTGTTCTAACAAAATTACAATGTCGCTCTCTGTAACCACCACGGATCCCCGAGATTAAGACTCATGTGTGAGCAGCCGTAGGCACCCATAATAAGAAGCAGTCAATCGAGTGATATAAAATGCTTCACTGTTCGCAGACATACATACCTCACATACAAACACGGATGTGTTTCTAAAAATCTGATGTGTTGCACTCACATGACTTTCTCTACTCTAGTACTAACCATAAACTAGCGCTAATCAAATCTTTTAAAGCTGATCGAACTATGAAGGCTTTGAGCTTCCGTTTACTTTGCACGACCAAAAGATAAAAAAGAGAATAACCACCTATTTGAGAACAGTACAAGCATTGCAAAACTCACACAAATAACAATATCTCCGAAATGGTTCACTCCACAAAAAAGTCATTTGGACATAACTTGTGTGTTTTAACGAGATCTACATTTTTTGTACAGTAAGATTTGGCCTGTCTCTTACGGTTTACCAGTTATGCAAAACTCATCAAGGGTAAACAGGACTACATAAGCTATAGCAAGAAAATTGAAAATATACATTTCATTTTCCATAAACACGTCTTAAACATAGGGCACTTTAATCAAAATCATTAGTTATTTTTAAAAAAATCAAAATTTTAGAAGAATTTTCCATTTTAGGATGGAGCAATTTTCTTAAAAATCTTTGTGTCCCAAAGATAATAAACTTAAATACCAATTTTGGTTTTTAACCGACACAGACACGGACGCGGACCTTTTTCTAAAAATACTTTTTTGATTCAGGACGCCTCATAACACACATTTCCGGGGAAATATCGACATCGAATTTTTGCGTCGAATACAATACTTTCCTTACTGTACCTAGTAGAGTGAGTAAAAATGACTTTTTTGGTATCAGGAATCCTCAAACCAGGTATTTCCATTGAAATTTTGGCATCAAATGTTTAGACAAAAGGCAATACCTCTTCCAACTACGCACGTCGTAGGGAAAATATTTTTGAGAATATTTAACCATATGCATGAAATATTTCGAAAAAGGCTAACATTAGTAACAAAAATATCTGATACATCTATTTTAATGAGCACTATGTCTGTTTCTTCTGAAGTAACCTTTGTCTATGACATCCTACATATTTCCTAAACAAAGGCACACAAAACTGCACAAAAAGATTGGGGTGTTTGCAAGCTAATCAAAAAGCATTCAAGATGTATATTCTATTCCATATGCTCGTGTATCAGGCACATTATATTTTTTATTCAAATAGTTAAAGATAATTTTCAGGAAATTAATAAAAATATTTCCATATAATGGGTTGTTGGAGGCGTAGGGGGGAGTTTTCCTGAAAATCTTATTGAATATTTCGGCGATACTTAAAATTTAAATAGAAATTTACATAGTAGTAGGTATTTTAAATTTTAAATTATGTTGTATGTATACACACACACACACACACACACACACACACACACACACACACACACACACACACACACACACACACACACTAAATATCTGATTTGTTACGTTCATACAACCTTCTGTATGAATGTCAAATTTGCGCATTAGTATACCAATTTACCTGTACGCTGTACAAATCCAATACCAATAATAGCACTGTGATGATTTACACTTTCATCATATCCTCGCTATTTTACCCACACTATACCTACCTCTTAAAAGTTGTTTCAAGTTAATCAATAGGGTTTCATGTAAAAATTTATTCTCAGTAACACATTCTTTAATGAAAAGAAAAGAAACGAAGAATCGCAAACTTTCAAACATGTCCATTAGGTGATGCTAAGGTCTATAGTTGAATGTCAAACGGCTAACTGTAAAACAGTTGACACAAACTGAGCTTCACATTTTTCCAACAGTACCTAAGATTTTGTGTATCCGTTATTATTTCCGTTATACAAAATTATACAAAATTCAGTCAAGCTAAGGATAGGTACTCCTAGAAAATTCAACGCATATACCTATTTATTTATCATGTCAATGTATGATATATGTGATACTTTGATGAAATTCGTAGAACTTTTCTGAGATAATGAAAAACTATTCGAACATTTTTCATGTAAGGGGGTGAGGATTTGTTTGAAAATCTTCACCACGCATAGGTACTTAGAAAACTTCAATGCCAGCTTTTCGATGTTTTAGTTTAGTTATTCACACATACATACATACACATATATAAATGGGCCTTTTCTAAACAAAAATTGGAGGGCTGTTCAGAGGATTCCAAAACTTATTTCCAATGAATTACCCACATCGAATTTTTGGGTGGAATACAGAGCCTTCTCTCACCTAGCATAGAGAAAGCAAAAATGCCTTTATTTGGTTCATTATGCCCCTAAAAGTGTATTTTCGGTGAAATCACGATATCGAATTTGCAGAAATAAAATGGAATAAAATGTCTCCTCTATCCAAAATAGGGTGAGCGGTAGGGAAGGTTTAGATATGCTTTTTCTTTACTCAGGGGGCCTTAATTCATATACTTCATGTGAAATGTCGGTATGGGCAGCCCAGTTGGGGTTAGACTCCGGCCTACTGATCCCGAGGTCGCGGGTTCAAAACCCGACCCAGATCGATGGTTTTTAAGCGTGACTTTTACTGGCATGTAAAAGAACCCCCTGCGGGTATACTGGCGGGGCTGATATCCTCACCTTGACAGTCTCCTTAACAAATAAAATAATTTTTTTCTAAATTCGAGTGAAACCTCATATATAATTTTTGGGTAATCTGCAGAGAGAGTAAGAAGATGTGGTCACAAAGTTTCGTGAAAACACAAGTACAGTACAACCTCGTTTGTCCGGACTAACTGGAACCAAAGACAATCCGGAAAATTGAAACTCCTGATAATCCGGTTATAGGTATGGGTAACAAGCAAAACAAAATTCTTAAATCCTTAAATAAACAGACTTGCTGCTTATGACGATAAAAACCTGTCTTGTAACAAAATAATGTAGAATACATAGTATTGTATTATGTATTGTTTACAAGACATTAAAAAATAAAAAAATATTAATCACATAAACTAACATCATTTCTTAAAAAGAGTTGATCCACAGTGTTCTGTTTAAAAAGTTGTGGTATGTGAACGAAGTTTGAATTACACTTTGATAAGATACAAAAACAGTTCGGTTGAAACCCAAATGTTAAACTTAATGACACATGCCGTTTGAAAACGGTAGGAAAACTTCGACTCACTGCAACCCCGACATGGAACTATTGCAGATACCACCCCCCAGGGGGAAGGGATGAGCTGAAGTGAAACCGGAGGCTAGTCAGAGAGCGCAGCCAGCGAAGCCCCCAGAGGTGCATAGAAGTCCCTAACAGTTTCAGATATTGTCACTTGGCGCACAACCGAAGCGTGTCCTCCACCCAGGGAGAGGGCGACGAGGCGACTCTTGCGGCCTGGGCAGCAACTTCCAGGTGGGGCCAGGGTAGAGTTTCAATCCGCAAGCAACTAATGTAGGAACCGTACATTGAATCAAACTAAAAAGCGAGTATTTGGTGTGCTTATAGTTACATTCTTGCTACCATAGTGAAATGTATTATCTAATTTGAACACCGAAAAAAGTCTACAAGTCTGATCCGGAAAAACCAAAGATCGGATAAACGAGGGCCAGATAAGCGAGATTTGACTGTATATTTAATGTTTAAAGATTTAGAAATTAAAGCTTGGTGGAGATGCACTAAGAACAACAAATGCATTTGGTTTACTTGATGTAAAGCAGCACTCCACTGAACTGCTCTGCCAGTAAGACATAGCTGCATTAGAGGAATCATCCAGATTCTTGTAATACGTTCTTTGTTCAAGACGTGTTTGAGATATGAGAATATCGACAAAGGCAAGAAAGGTAAGGATTTGCAGGGAGTGGGGGGCCCTTGCTACATGAATCATTAATATTCAGAATGTCCGGATAGGGTCGGCCATGACAGTTTGGTTTTGAGTGAAGGGCGCCATCACGGCAACCCCTCTCCTCCCCTTCCCCTATTGTAACAGCCCTAAGCAGCGAGGGTGGGTCTGATCCAACAGAGAGAGAGAGAGAGACAGGTTGCATGCTCTATAACATCGATCTGTTGGGTGCTCCGCCATCTTGTCCTTGCATACTGCCCACGTCCATTTGCTCCTTAGGCACGTGCCTTTACCTTGGACCAGCTGCTCGAGCACTTCCCTCTTCAATGCATCCGTTCCTCTGCTGTGGAGGTGTTTAAACCATTTTTCTGATCTGCTCCTTTTGCACACCTTAAGGTACATCTACTTTTGATGCTTTAAGGTCTGACGTTTAATATAAAGTCAAGATTTATATCAGTTAGTTTTACTTTATGTATCAGTCTTCTAATAAAGTGAATATATTATACCTAAAAGGTTCGATATTGAGATTTCACAGGAATGTGATCTCTTAGTAACAAAATTATTGTATTCCATTTACATTGTGTTCTATATCTACAATTACTTATTGATTTCTCTACAACGTATAGTGAGTAGAAGAAGTACTATTGTATTCAACCTAAAAAATATATGTCCAGATTTCAACGAAAATATATGTTCTGAGCTCCCCTGAATCCAAAAAGGAATCATTTTTAGAAAAAGGTCCGTGTGCGAGTGTCTGTGTGTGTCTGTCTGTGAATAGTAGGTATAACTAAAAAACGAAAAGTAGGCTAAAAACCAAAGTTGGTATTTAAGTTTAATATCCTTCAAGGATGCGACAAAAAGGTTTTGAAGAAAATTCCTCCAAGCTAAACTACCGTTTAAATGGAAAAAGTGTCTAAATGTTTTATTTCCTCAAAAATGGCTCTAACGATTATGATTAAAATATGTTTAAAATATTTTTATGACAAATGAAATGTATAACTATCTTGAGTGGTCTGGCTATAGCCTATGTAGTCCTGTTTACTCTTGAAGACTTCTGCACAACTGATAAAGCGTAAGAGATATACCAAGTCTTAGTATACAACAAATTTAGATCTCATTTAAACACATTCAAGTTATGTCCAAATGCATTTTTTGTGGAGTGAACTATTTCGGAGATACCTACTGCTTGTCATTTGTGAGTTTTGCAACACATATACTTTTTTTCAAATGGAAGGCCGTTATTCACTATTTTATCTCTTGACCGTGCAAAGAGAATGGAATTTCAAATCTTCATATAACGAACAGATATAAAAGATTTTACTAACGCTCAAAACCTACTACACCTGCAAGAAAATTAGCAATAAGATAATTTCTGCAAATGTTTAACTCCACTAACATGAAGCAGATTAATAAAGTCAGTACATGAGTAGAGAATGTCATGTGAGTACAATACATCAGATTTTTTTTATATAGCTACTATAACATATTCTTGCAAAGGTGCATTCCTTTTGTACTAAGTAAGTGATATACTGTCTATCTGTCTGTCTGTCTGTCTGTCTGTGACAGCGCTTTTTATCCTACCCCCCCCCCCAGACATACATATAGTAGAGATCGAAATATTTGATTCTTGGGGTAATGCAATATCTATGGCTAGAGAAAATGAAATTCTTCCGCTGTTGCTTACAAGGTGCTAGAGAAAGCGATTCTATCGTTTATTTCCATATAATTGCGATACATTCTGCGCAGAAATGACATTAAATTCGGTATTAAAATGACTCATACCTACAAGATCTTGGAGCGCTACTCTATTGTTTATATCATAAGTTGTATTTATTGGCTCCTGACGATAAATAAAACAATAATTACGCGTTTTCAACGAAATGGTTTAAGGTTGAGAAAGCTTAACACACTACCAATATTTCGGAAAGAAGCTCTTAGTCGGTGTCAATGTGGTATTGTAATAAACATTTGTTCTCTGGTAACCTTTTGTTTGTCGCCTATATTTCCCAGCTGTATAAATTCAAATGAAGTGAAGAGACCTTCACATATGCTATTCATGCCCATGAACTTGATTTTATAAATACCTTTCTTTTAATTCAAGGTAGGTATCTCAAAATGCTGTTTCAGGTGAAATTTCGATATCATATACTCTGATAAATAAAATGCTCCCTCTACCTTAAGTCCCAAATGGCGCAGAAAGGTATATAAAATAAGCGTAAATAAATGGTTGATTAATATTACTTTGTGAAGCTTCTTCTAGCTTCTCAGCTAGTTACTTAGGAGTTCATAAATGTGAAAATAAAAATTGAAGTAAAATGTCGTTTGGTGTTATGTGTCTATAATTTTATTTATATTATTTCTAAAACACAAGATGCATAATATCACGTTCACTGTGTGGAGTTGCGCATCTGCCTCTTATTCCGGAGAGTAGGAGTTCAAATTTCAGTTGGCATGAAGTTAGGTACCTACCAAAGTTCTTTTCCAGGTTTCTCCTTACCCTGAGCATACGAATGTTTGGTAACTGTAGGTATCTTTGGACATGAGCTCGTTTGTACATCATCTCACCCATTTCATTCATTCATCGTCGATATGTCCTAGGCGTTGAAGTCATTATAAAGGGGACTGATTTGGAAATAGGCTTCTCTCTTTCAATGGGTTCCCTCTTCCCCGTTAACATTATATATAAATTGAGGGAATTAGAAGACTCTCACTTTGTCTCTCTACCTCTCCAACTCTCTCTTTCCCCACACTCCTCTCCCCTTCTCTCTCTCTCTCTCTCTCTGTCTCATGTTTTGCCTGAAGCTTGAAGGAAGATGTATTGCTGAGCTCGTGCAGGAAAGTGCGTTCATCTTTTTCTCCAAATAAGTACAGGTTTGTGGGCAGTGGACTACAGGAATGGGGAATTTATTGCAATAAAACAGTGATATTGTAACACAATTTCGTACTGAAAAAAAATGACACTGTGCAAAACTTTCAAAAATTAATGATAATAGCAATTTACTATTTTTGAATAGAGTCCAAAGCCCTCTTACCATCATCTCCTTAATTTTTAATAACTAAATATACACTGGGTAGCTCAAGCTATATTAAAAAAGAAGTAACTACGCTGCCCTGTTGTTATTATTATTATTATTATTATTATTATTATTATTATTATTATTATTATTATTATTATTATTATTATTATTATTATTATTATTATTATTATTATTATTATTATTATTATTATTATTATTATTATTATTATTATTATTATTATTATTATTATTATTATTATTATTATTATTATTATTATTATTATTATTATTATTATTATTATTATTATTATTATTATTATTATTATTATTATTATTATTATTATTATTATTATTATTATTATTATTATTATTATTTATTATTATTATTATTATTATTATTATTATTATTATTATTATTATTATTATTATTATTATTATTATTATTATTATTATTATTATTATTATTATTATTATTATCATCATCATCATCATCATCATCACTGGGGCTCTAATGACCTAGCTGTCGACGGGCCCTTAAACCCTAATCACTCACTCATCATCATCATCATCATGGTCATCATCATCGTCCCACTGTTTACCTAACACTCAATAAACTTTGAACTATACATATATGCGCAAAAGCCCTATTTGACTGGTAAGACTAAGATGACACAGTGGTTTAAGGTTTAAGGCACTTAACAATAATGCACGGGCTACTTTCAGAAAATAACGTTTTCTTCGACGAAAAGTACAAATGGATGGGTTTTTCTATTCAGCACGCCTGAAGTATTTATGTAACTGACTTGGCAAAAAAAATTTAAATATTTACCGGTATTCTAGAGATATTTTATTCATCTGATTTTAAACAGTTTTCGCTGACAATTTTCTGTAGGGCAGAGTCTAGGTATTCAGATTCAATCCCATCCACTATACTCCCTCTGTAAGAGCCAAAGTAATATAATCCCAATCATTCTTGTGTGTAAATCATTTTCTTTTCGCGTTCTTTAATTTCTATATCTTCCGTCAATTAAGGAGCTACTTAATGGAGAAGTAGCGACCCCAGGTTGTGAAGGCCGCATAACCGGCCGGGAGGGTTCAGGGCGCTGATCGCATCCCACCCTGTAGTACTAATCCCACTCATGGCGCCTGTAGTGGGCAGAGGTGGAGGACGCAGCGACAGGGCGGCAAGCATTGGCCCTTTATGGGCTGTTGCACTGGGTTTTTTTTTCAATGAATCCCTAGGTCGTACCCTCTTCCTCTTTCCATGCGGCGACCATTCCAGAAATGTCCTGGGTCATCACTCCTTGTCCATTCGGTTGGCATGTTCTTACCATTGTAACATCCTATGCCCAATCCTTTCTATTACTGATTCCTCCATTTCAGTCATTTGCCTTGTCTGCAGATTTCTCTTTTTCTTTCACATCTTGATACTTTCGCCCCTCTATCCGTCTCCACTGTCCAACTTTCAAATCCATAAGTTAATACTCCCTTCAACTGTTAGGAGAATTCTCCTCTTTGTTTGTCTACTAATATTCCTTCTTCATAATACTCCGTTCAGCATTTTAATTGTTCCTCTTGCTGTATAACTCAATGATCTACATCTACCTAATAACTCCCTGATTCATGAATTGTGAATCCTAAATATTTAAACTGTTTAGTTCCCTTAATAGTTTCTTCAATTGCGTTAGTATCATTTTCCTCCACCCCAATTACTAAGTATTCTATTTTATTCATATTAATTTTATATGTTCTCTTTTAAGTACTTCTATTAGCATCCTCACACTATCACCTGATCATCTGCAAATAATGAGTGCTCCTTCTTCTATTGGTATTCCTATGCCACTACATGATTTATTTTTTGTTTCAATAAGTATATATGAAAATATAACTTAAATAGTGTTGGAACGCACTGCATCATTGTCTAAGTCCTTTTGTTATTTTAAATGAGAAAGAGAGTTTCTTCCTTTCATTGCAGCCTGACAGTTTATGGACTAAATATCACAAAACAAGTTGCAATTCCCTTGCAGCTGAGCTATTAACTACATGTCATTGAAAAATGCGCAAGAAAACGGAAAATAATGTGGAATTATGATTTTAATAATAACAGCAATAACAGCTCACTGATAAAACGCACGTTATATCATATATGTTGAGGATTCACGGTTCAGACTCCAGCATCTGGTCATACGTTTTATTCCAACTTTTCCACCTTGTATTTCTAGCGCATGCCTAAAATGTTGCTAAAAGTTCTTTATGCACTACATTCAAACATTTTTCCTAAGGCTCCATCACAGCAAAGCAGCATGCCATGTCCACAAGGTTGTGCGTAGCTGACTGCAGCTCAAAGGAATAAGATTGTAGGTCGTACTCATGGTCAAAAAGCCTCGCTAGTCGTCAGAGAGTTGGTTTTTCACCAAAGAACAGTGAAGCAATAGCCAGACTGGCATAACGAGGAAGACGTTGAATGGACCCAATCATGCAGGCGTCCACTTAGGCCTTAAATGACCTCGTTGTTGACGGGCCCTTAAACTTAACACTCCACTCCATTCATGCAACAACACTTGCTCAAGATGGAGCCCTGTAGAAGATGTGAGGAACCAACATTTAACAGAAAGATCTGTCCTTCTGGACAAAGAGTTGAATATGGCTCCTCATACGAAACCATACGCCAAAGATTAAAGATTGCATCGCATCGTCCTGCCACTAAACTCCTTCTCGCTGAGGCACACAAGGCAAAAAGGTTACAATGGGCACAGCGTAATATTGATCTCCCTCAGGCTTACTGAGACCTGGTAATCTAGAGTGACGAGAAGGTATTTCGATCCAACCAGCAAAGGACCCGACGCCTATAAAGACTACGGCGAACTAGATACAACCCTTAGCACGTCGTTCGAGCAGAACATTCGCGAAGAATTTCACTTCCGTATCTACAACATGACAGCATCAGATCCAGGGAAATCAATCCAAGTGCTACAGAGAATGACGAATGTAGTCTGGGTAGATTTCGAGAACATTTACTACCATCTCCTCGTGCCAGGTTCCCAGGACAAGAAGAGTATGTATTTATGCACGGCAATAGTGGTACGCATACTTCTAATACCAGCCAGGATTGGCCAATGAGGCATGCAGAAATAATCTGCATGGACTGTATCCAAGATCTCCTGATCTTAACCCTGTTGGACATGCATGGGTCTTCAAGGTAAAGTAACGTTGGTCAGGCTGGCTCATGTTGGTTAGACGCTGGCCTATTGATCCCGAGATCAAAGGAATAAGATTGTAGGTCGTACTCATTGTCAAAAAGCCCCGCTAATCGCCAGAGAGATGGTTTTTCACCAAAGAACAGTGAAACAATAGCCAGACTGGCACAACGAGGAAGATGTTGAATGGACCCAATCATGCAGGCGTCCACTTAGGTCTTAAATGACCTCGTTGATGAATGATCACGGGTTCAAGCCCGGCCCAGAGGATGTAAAAAACGGTTGTAATTTTATGTTATTTTATGTTATGATTTTATTCCGATGTTTTCACGGAATATCTACGGAGTGGACCTCCACTACACCTGCCAATTTTTTTCATGCTACTGGGTTAATACGCCACAGAAATCTTCGGAATGAGTGACAGATTAAAGTGGCGACCTTGACAGTATAGATCTACAAGAGTTACTGATTTACTTTTCATACCCCCTACTCACTGAACGCTGAATAGTACTGATCCGTGAAAAATGTGCATAAACGTTCTTAGAGTTTCCAATTATGCAGACTGAGCACAAGTCCGTGCCTTAATATTCTCGGCTACCTGTGCCGTTTGCGTGTTGAAATTTCACTTCTTGCCTGCCGAAAAAGGATATTTCTAACGCTTTAATGTGATTTGTTCTTTTGCAGGATGGTATATTTATGTATATAAATTGTTAAACAGCTTTCTTCAAACATATTTAGAACGAAGTTTCCTCATTAATTATCTTAAGTCAGTGGAGGTGGTCAAGGCCATTTTAAATCACTATTTTAGTATTCTTAGGGAATTTTATTTTTAAGCAGTTTCTGGTTCTATGTAAATAAGTCACAGTTTTTATGTAAAACACCATGTAAAAATACTTCTTTCTTGTTTCCTGTATGGGTCGCGTCTTGTTGACCGTGGAAGTCTATGTAATCATTTAACTATGTAAAACTATTTAGCAAAACTGAACGCATGAGATATGTGGTTTTGAAATCTACCGCTGGGCTTTAACTAGTTTTTGAGATAGACGAAGAAAATAATTCTGTATGAAACCAAGTACATGAAATTCAATAAGAAATAGAACATAATTCTAGAACCTTTTTCTGTGTTTGGTGGCCGAGGATGTTAACAGCTGCCTAGTTAAGGTAAATCGACATCCGTTAAAGAATGAATGAACAAAATACTCTCAATATTGTAACGAAACGATAATTCGACAAATCCCACTTTGATACCAGTGTAACAAAAACGACAAAATCCAGTAATTACTTTTTCTTACTTTATTTTCTTCTAACTGAAGACACAACACAATTCTCTTTTGCTGACGTTAACACAGCCTGAGAGTCTACAGTCTTTCGTAATATTATAACTCATAACTGGTTTCTTCTCATAGCCTTGACTCACTCCTTTATCTTTTTATTCGCTTTCTCTGCCTCTCAAAGAGCTAATTTTGACGACACAATCACTCAACACTCATTAACTGTTTTGCTATCTTCCTTTCTACGTGACCGTACCCACGCACTAAACTGACACATTCACATACACACACGCACACACGCACGCACGCACGCACACACACTAAAACTAAAAACTGACTCTATAACTAACTACTACTGCTCGTTGCCTCGCCTCCTTATATAGTGAGAATGACGTAACACGGACCTTTCTCGAACTTCTACAAATATGCCGGCCACCAGAAATTTCTGAAATAATCTCGAAAACCCCCTTTTGTTCTGCCACTCTGATTGTTGTTATGTTCACAACAGTCGCCGAGGAAGCCTGATCTTGATCGTGTTTGATGCGCGTACCGTTTGCCATGTGGTGTGGGGTAGTTCGGTTTCGAGCTTCCCTTGATGTGCGCCGCCGCGCTCGGCCGGTGTCACAATGGTATTAAAATCTCCTTATACATTTTACACAGTCATGTAATTCTCCTTAACGTTTAGCGGATGTAATTTTGGAAATTAAGCACATTTCTTACTTTGTGTATTATATGTACACTCTTTCTACATATATGCATTTTCATTATTATGAATTCAGTGCTATGATTGTCCTGAGCATCAGTAGGTAGAAGCTCTATGTACACATAGTTTAGGCCTAGCTGATGTTTGTTCCTTGTAAAAAGCTTTTCTTTACAAAATATAATGTAATACTCTTATTGTAAGCAAATAAAAGAAAGAAAACATGCAGTCTATACATGTGTGTGTGTGTGTGTGTGTGTGTGTGTGTGTGTGTGTGTGTGTGTGTGTGTGTACATAGAAAATAATCATCTTTCTTATGTACAAAAATATTTTGGAGATACATTTTAAGGCATTTATTTTAATGTAGTAAAATATTATCAATGTTTTCCATTGTTTTTTAAAAAATAATAATACAGCCCCAAACATAACCTTAGCTATTTCTTCAAGCTAGTTATAAAATAATTGATATACGTTTAATTTCATGAGATTACTGTACTAATAACAGAAGCAAACCTAATTACATTTTGGAAACCATCATAAATTGCAAATAAAATATAGCATTGCCAAAAACATCTTTGGAGCAGTAAAAACAAATGTTTATTGTTTTTGTGGATGTTAATCACATTTTTACTAATCTTTTATTTCCTCAGATAATGACTGAGCTAATAAGTTACAACGACAACTACAGAAGAGAACGGAGAGTAGCTGTATTATGGACGGGATATTTTGGCATTTCCTATAAAGGTAAGAAAAATAAAACTGTATATTTTTATATTTAGAAGCTTTGAACGAATTTCTATACATTATCTGTCAAATGTCGAATTTCTTAAAGAATGCAGGTTTGTGGATGCAGTGCTTATGTAAAGGCTGTTACAGTCCCTTCCATACTCACATTGTAGTAAAATGGTTGCCTATGTTAGTTATGCTACAGCCTTCTAGTCAGAAAGACAAAATCTGCAGTCATACCACTCCCTTTTGTATGCTTTGTACCGTCTGAAAGTCACTTTTGCTTTATTCCTTTAGCTGCACAATTGGACAATTCACTCCAAATGTGAAAGCTTCAGATACATAGACCATTGTTACGTATGAAGTCGTTGGATGTTGAAGCTCAGCAACCCCTAGGTACAGTCATGGAAAAAATGAGTGAGAGCACGCGGTTTATACAAGTCGACATTTCTAACATGCAGTTGAGTTTATTGATAGTCTCTGTTATATGTTGTCGTCTGTCGGACACACTGATAGACTGCGTCTTGAATCACCCTCGCAATTATTGTATACTCGTATATACTCGCATATATCAGTGGTATATTTTATGAGAGCCGAGTTAAAACACCGAGGGAGAAGGCTCCGTGGTAAGATGTGAGGCTCGCATTCGGGAGGTCTGATTTCGTTTCCCGAGGCCGATCTTCCTGACCCATGTTTTTTTTCGGCTGTTCTCTCCAGGTCTGTAGGTGAATGCTGGAAGGATAATTACATCCTCCGAATTTCATGTCCTTCCATTTCACCTCACTTTACATAACACTTCACCTTTCATCTGCTTAGTTATTTTCGGCGTGCTTGCTCTATGAGAATCCTCGTCCTATGGATCGGGGGAGATCTACAAATCCTGGGTCCCCAGAAAATGAACTTCGATGGATTGCAAGGAATAGGTAAAACTAGTTATATATTTTTGCAATCGTCTTTTCATGTTAGATCATTTATAAAGTAGTAATATTTTCCCAAACAGAAAAGGATTAATCAAAAACCACTTTGATTTTGGAGGTTAGATCGTTATTACGCACATGACTTCAATTAAAGATATCAAGTCTAGAAATTGAACTATTTTTCCTAAAACATATATTTTGACCAGAAACTAAGCGAGTTTTCTAATCCCAGAAAAACTAAGTGGAACTATATATTCTGCAAGTTGTATTTAGAATATTTACAACTAGCTAAATAATGTTGCCATCAAAGCATTTCAATAACAAAGAAAAATAGAAGAAAATATAGCTTATTTCAGTGATGAAGAACGTTTACTAAACAGTACTTTGGTGACGAATACTACTTTATATATTGGTCCTCTTTATTGAACACGTAAGCCAATTGTGTAATGGAAGTTAGATAATCAACTATTTACTGAGTAAGGAAAGGAAAAGTCGTAAGCACTGCTAAAAATACGCATTACGTTGTTTAACGAATGGTAACAATGAGTGCCACTTAATTTTTGTTTCCTTTTTAGCTTTAGTGATGCACATAATTATAGCAATAAATTTTATAAGTAAATTTACAAGCAGTGTCAAAGTATTATCTAGGTATTATTTGTGTGTGTGTGTGTCTGTCTGTCTGTCTGTCTGTCTGTCTGTCTGTGTGTGTATATGTGTGTACTTATGTTTAAATTGTCCATGTTTTACTCCGCCAGAAAATCCATAAGTTATGCAAAGAATCGTTTTCAGAATGGATCATACAAGCTTCATGCTTCTGTTTACATGTACAACAACAACAACAACAACAATAATAATAATAATAATAATAATAATAATAATAATAATAATAATAATAATAATAATAATAATAATAATAATAATAATAATAATAATAATAATAATAATAATAATAATAATAATAATAATAATAATAATAATAATAATAATAATAATAATAATAATAATAATAATAATAATAATAATAATAATAATAATAATAATAATAATAATAATAATAATAATTTATTATTACATTATTATAAAATATCAATTTTTAGTTACGAATGTCAGTAAAAAATAAAAAGGACATAGAGTACTGGCACTATAGAGACCTGAGAGTGGTACAGATTTCGTAGGTATTTCTATTTAGGATTAATTACTTACAATCTAGCTAGTACACCTCATTAGCAGGGCCCGGATTTTGATGCAATGTCATTTTTTCTGAGTTGTCGGAGATGATGCTTATTAACAATTAAGTTCATTCTACAAGAAACACGTAAAATATAAGCGGTTTTTATAATTCATCAAAATGTAGTTTTCCCACATCTTCCAGGTTAAAGTTATTTTTAACATTTTGAGTCATTTAGGTTATTATTTTCTTCTCTTTATAAATCTCTATACGGCATTTTTGTATTCAATTGTCCATTTCAAGTAATTGTTTGTTATTTAATCATGAAGTAGTCATGCCCGCCTCGGTAGCGTGATAGTTAGCGTGTCTGCCTCACGTTCAAGAAGTCGCAAGTTTGAATCTCGCTTAGGGTAAGTTATCCGTGTAAGGTTTTTTTTCCAAGGTTTTCCCTCATCGTGAGAAGACGAATGTCAGGTAACTTAAAGCTCTATGGACCTCGGGTTCATTTTAGCATCATTTCACCCATTTCATTCATTCATCGTCGGATTGACATTACGTTGGAGGACGTTAATTATTTAAAAAAATGAAGTAGTCATATAATGTAACACACAAGTGACAAAATTATTCACAGCAGTTTTGGTCATTCTCAGATGACATCGGGGATTTACCGCGTTCCGAGGGCAGATAACGCCCAAGCAATTGCGTCATTAATAAGGAAACTTGTGTCACCGGCAGTCACAGTTTCAAAAGCATTTCTTCGCGTGTATCACCAGAATGCCGAAACAAAAACTATCGAACGTAAGCCCTTTAAGAGAATAAGTGTCAGAATTCGGTGAAAACATGTTCTCATCCGATGGAAGTACCTATCTTATTTTGTAAAATATGCGAAATTAAAGTTGCTGCAGAAAAATGTTGACGTTTAGGAAGAGGAATTAAATGACAGTGACACTGTGTTCTTCAAATACGCTCCCATTACATCTGTAGACGTAGAAAGAAGTATAAAACAGTGCTAGTTGACAACCGAAGAGCCATAACTTGAAAACTTGAGGATGACTATGGTGATATATTGCAATGCTAAGATAGGTTTGCTTAGTATTATTTTTATAGAATGACTTACTTAGCAAATTATCTGCAGTAATAAGAGGCTACCATACTAAGGAAAATTATAGTTTTAACAACATAATTACTCACAAAACATCATTAGACCTAATATTAATTTTTATGATGTTAATTTAGAATTTTCATTAGGTCGCTTTATTAGTTGTTTAGGTTATTTTAAGATAATTTTTGGGACATTTTGTATGTCATTTTTGGCCATTTTTAAAGTCATTAAGTTCCGGACCCCACACATTAGCAACATAGTAAGGTTTAACAGTGGACGCCTGCAGCATCCTGCGGTACTACTACCGCACAGCAAGCGTGTTAGAGAAGTTGCCGCACCAGACAGGGGAACTTGGCGCAGACTACGCAAGGAACTACGTGGTCCGAAAATAATTATGTACTATGAAAATGAAACAGGAGCAAAATGTTCTGAATATAACGAAGAAGCTGAATGATATTACTCACCAATTCCATTTAATTATTACTTACTCTACGACGTAGGGGAAGTATTGTATTCGACACAGAATTTCGATGTCGAAATTTCACCGAAAATATGTTTTGAGGACCTGAATCCAAGAAAAAGCATTTCTAGAAAAAATGTCCTCTTCGTGTGTGTGTGTGTGCGTGTGTGTGTACGTGTGCGTGTGTGCGTGTGCGCGCGTGTGTGTGTGTGTGTGTGTGTGTGTGTGTGTGTGTGTGTGTGTGTGTGTGTGTGTGTGTGTGTGTGTGTGTGAGCAGCATAACTCAAAAACGAAATGTAAATGAATAACACCGCACGAATTTTACTGGTAACAGTGGCTTCATAGATAATGAATTTGAGATAGGAAACCAATGGACAACGACAATAAATCATAAACAGAAAGAAGTATGGCAATATTATTCACTGAACCGAACTGCTTATTAGGAACTTAGTAGTAAAGCCTGACTGCTGTCTCTCTGAGGAACTAAGCTAAGCCCATGAAGAGCCAAGCCTTACTGCCCAGCCGCTGCATCCCCCACCTCGGCCCACTACAGGCGTCATTGGTGGGGTGCAGTATTGGAGGGTGGTACGTGGTCAGCGTCCCGATCCCTCCCGGCCAGTTATGCGGTCTTCTCGACCTGGGGCCGCTACTTTTCCATCAAATAGCTCCTCAATTGGTCCCCCCGGAACTAACGAGGCTGAGTGCACCCCGTGCGTCTCTCTGAGGAAGCATTTCTAAATTGTAGCGTTACCAAAATCCTTAAATTGGAGACTTAACATGCGGCTCCACGCCACTGCAATGGATAAAAGGTTGTGGCGAGCGGCTACAGAAATACAGGGCAGTTCTAAAATGTGTGCTTTAGCCGCACGGTTATGACGACTGACTGTAGATCTAATGAACCCCGAAAATCGAGTTCAAACCCGGAAATGGGTAAACTACCCCCCCCCCCCCTTTCTTTTCCATTATGGGAGTAATGTTGTATTTATGCTTTACAATAGCAAAATACCATCATATTGAATGCACATAGTATTGTTTACTTCTATTAAATAATTTGTTTCCTGGTTGTTTCTCACACTCCAATTCTGTGCACAAAAATGTACAGGTCCAAACATTTGTCTGAGTATTCTTCTCTCCAAAGATTGCAAAGCCTTTTCATCGTTCATTGTTCATTGTGGTAGACCAAACCACAGACCCATAGATTAGTACTGGCCTTATTAATGCTTTATTATGTTTGAGTTTAGTAGTTCTGGTTATTATTCCATTAGAGAAGATTTTATTTCCATAATAAGCTCATTCCCTGCCTGTATTCTTTCACTTATTGTATCGCCCAATTTATTATCAGATTTAACCCTTTATAGGACAAAACTAAACATTTCTTAAATATTCATATTTTTATATCCGTAGCAATACAGAAGGTACATGAATCAATATAATTATAGTAAACCTGAAATATATTTTATTGTTGAGTATAAAAGGTACAAAATTAAGTGGTAGTTATAGCAACCACCATCTGTTTCTGCTGACTCAAAACCTTTAGTGGGTGGTGGTCACCATTTCTACCACCTCGTGGCTTACTATAACTTTCTAAAAACATTACACACATCAGAGGAAGAGATTGTGCATATTACTAGCCACTACTTCTGCTTTTGTACCCCTATCTTTCCATTTCACAACAGATATATCACCACTCATAGCAAAATCTAAATTGCCCAGTTTCAGGTTCTTGTCTGTTTCCAACATAGTTTTTGGAAAGAGCTTCCTGTTCTGTTGCATAGTCCCACAAGCAAAAAGATACTGTGACGCCGGCCGACGACAGCAGTGGCAACTCAGCGAAGGCTCGGGGCCGGACTGCCTCACATCACAAGTGGTACGTGCATCTAGACACAAAGTCAGGCTACCGTGCGCCATTACTTATGAACACGTGACAACAATCAGAGCTGCAACACAAACTGTTTTCCAAATTATTCGAGAAGTGTCCGGTAGCCGGCGTATTTGTAGAAGTTCGAGAAAGGTCTGTGTTACGTCATGCTCGCTATATAATGAGGCGAGGCAACAGCCGAGGGGTTAGTTACAGACATAAGTTTAGGGAAGTTAATCAGTTTTTAGTTTTAGTGTATGTATCAGCTGCATGTGTAAGGTCCTATCGAAAGGAAGATAGCGAAGCAGTTATGAGGGTTGAGTGATTGTATCGTCAGTCAGCTGTTGAGTGACAGAGAAAGTGAAGAAAGGCAGAAAGGAGGGAATCAAGGTTACGAGAAGAAAACAGTTGTGAGTTGTAATATCACGAGAGGCTGTATACTGTATTAACGTCAGTAAAAAGAACTGTGTATTGGTGCAAATATTTTGGAAGCAAATAAAGTGAGAAAAAATAATTGTACTGGACTTTAGTCAATATGTCATAGTGTATTGTTGTCAGGGGTTTTTGGGTTAGGTAAAAACTGTGAGGCTCTCTGCTATTGAATAACTACAGAGAACAGATGCAGACATTTAAAATCTCATATCTAAAAATTACTCGAGCATTCCAGTAATTGTTTCATCGTCAATAAAAGGTATCTACGCATCCATAAAACATTTCCAAAACTGGGAAGAAGGATGGGGTGGGTGGGGAGAAGGATAAGGGAATATAAAATATAAAATCCTCATATAATTCAGATGTGTTTGTGTGAATGTAGGTAAGAAAATTTTCATTACTTACTAGAAATATCTCGGTACTTTATAAACTTGTTTTAAGGAGCAAAAGGGATATATAATAATAATAATAATAATAATAATAATAATAATAATAATAATAATAATAATAATAATAATAATAATAATAATAATAATAATAATAATAATAATAATAATAATAATAATAATAATAATAATAATAATAATAATAATAATAATAATAATAATAATAATAATAATAATAATAATAATAATAATAATAATAATAATAATAATAATAATAATAATAATAATAATAATAATAATAATAATAATAATAATAATAATAATAATAATAATAATAATAATAATAATAATAACAACAATAACAATAACAATGAATGATAATGATAATGATAATGATAATGATAATGATAATGATAATGATGATAATGATGATGATGATGATGATAATGATAATGATAATGATAATGATAATGATAATGATGATAATAATGATAATAATAATAATAATAATAATAATAATAATAATAATAATAATAATAATAATAATAATAATAATAATAATAATAATAATAATAATAATAATAATAATAATAATAATAATAATAATAATAATAATAATAATAATAATAATAATAATAATAATAATAATAATAATAATAATAATAATAATAATAATAATAATAATAATAATAATAATAATAATAATAATAATAATAATAATAATAATAATAATAATAATAATAATAATAATAATAATAATAATAATAATAATAATAATAATAATAATAATAATAATAATAATAATAATAATAATAATAATAATAATAATAATAATAATAATAATAATAATAATAATAATAATTTCAAAAAGAATTGGCAACGAGATAAATAAAATTCTTAAAAAGTTTTAAAACGATACATAACTTTGAATTACCTGTTATACAAAGACCGAAAAGTACACTTTTGAGAGGTAATATGATTTCATGACCTTTCCGGTTATGCTGGTAAATGAATTGTCCCGTTTTCACATCTACCAGCTTAACCTATCCTCCTATATTACGTACTTTAAGGCATAGATCGTCCTGAGACGTGGCATAGTGGGCTAGGGCGTCATGCCCTGGTTTCCTGCCACGAAATGCTGCCCGGGTTCGATCCCATCCCGGGGGGTGCGGATATTAGGTAAGTCCCGGGTATAGGACCGGTGCCCACTCAGCATCGTGAGGAAATTGAGGAGCTTGCGATAGGTAAGCGGCCTAGATAAACTTTTAAAAGGTGGGATCAGGATTGAAAAATTCAATGGCATAGCCGGGATTTAACCACGGATCTTCTACTTATCGAGCGGCTGCTCTCACCACTAAGCTGCCATGGCCAACTTGCCAGTATAACATTAAGTTCCCCAGCCGATTGGTACTTTCGCGGTAGATCACAAGGGAATCTCACATCTGAGGTAAATACCCCAAGGGCGTCTTAAGTAAGTACTTTAGGTCCCGTGTTTAAGTAACCTTTAGATGGTAATTATTTATTTATGCCAACAAACTTACTGCTAGTGTTTTTAAACACACAAGCCATGTGTGGGCAATGTTTAAGAGGTGGAATCAGGACTGATTAAATTTTTCAGTGAATCATGATATTAATATTGCAAAGTTCATTCGTTTGATTGCCTTCTTAAAGAAAAAATGTAGCAACGTACCAAAGGCATCCAAAGTTTTCTGCAGAGAAGATATGGTGAGATTTTTAAATAAAGCTCCAGATGAAGGTTGATATTTCACATTTCATTCATACGCTATCTTAAATAAGTAATTATCTTCCAAAAAATTGTATACAATATGCGTGCATTAAGAGTTTTTACCATTCCTCGGAAATTAAAAAGACCACTGCGTCTCG
Organism: Tenodera sinensis; assembly: GCA_030765045.1. Classification (NCBI taxonomy): domain Eukaryota; kingdom Metazoa; phylum Arthropoda; class Insecta; order Mantodea; family Mantidae; genus Tenodera; species Tenodera sinensis. The sequence continues at coordinate 103,254,646 of CM060963.1, forward strand.
TCTTTTCGAGATTTTTCTCGGTGCAGTAAAAATCACTTACCACCCTTATGTTCGCAATATACTATTTCCTGCAGAAACGTGAAAGCAGGCTACCGAAAAAAAATTTATGATCGTTCTATAAATATAGTCGATATGTTAATAAAATAAATCCATATGAATAAGAAGGATTCTACAATGAATAATTATTACTCTTTTCAGATGCAGAAAGCAGATGTAAAGTAGAAGTTCAAGTTATTTTAAGACCTATTAACGCACATTAAATAAGAAACTAAAGACAAGAAGTTATATTTAATGCGCAAAAGAAAGTAGGCAATAAGATTTATCTAGCTGTATTTGTATCTTTCCTTGAAGTGGCACGGGAACATTTCTCCCACCTCTTCTTTTTCCTTCTTCGTCAAACTCATTAAATCGGCTTGGTTACGACGTCAGCCACTTTGCTCTAATTTGTCACTCCATAAAGTGTTTTAAAACAAGTCTTGAAGACTTCACTAATCTATTTAAAGGGAAGCATTCGTTAGCTCACAGATTTTTTTTCTTTCTCTCTCTGTCTCTCTCTAGCCTTACTCTTTTTTCTTCCTCATTTTCTTTCTTTCTCACTCTCCGCTACTTCTGCTCCTTAATGAGGCGTCAAATAAGATTCTTTCTCCTCTCGGTGGGTTGGGTGGAGGAAGGGGTAAGGTGATACACGGGTAACTCTTTAAGACTCCAAGATAACTCACTACCGTTGTCGATTACTGCCAAAGAACCCTGTCTCAACTTTCATTCAACACACAATTTCCTAAAGCTAATTTATGCCACGTTAAAAACCTAATACGAATCTGCTACGAGGCACGAGGAATGTTTGAGGTTAAGGAAATTAGTTAATTGTATCATTTTCATTGCTAAAAAGGGAATACCATTTTCTTCATAGACATTAACGAGGTACTATTTTCATTCTTGAGAAGAAATGTTGTTTCTCCTCCGTTATTAGTTACCGATGGCGACTTCTTTGGAAGAAGTAAATTTATACGTATTAAAATTATACAATTTGTGCATTAAAACCAGAAACGTCCATTAAGAATATTTCCCAAAATGTATATATTATATAACCATATAAAATAGGGCCTATAACAACATATAATCCAATTTAAGCCCAGCAAAGCCAGATATTGAAGGCTTTGATTTTAGGAACGTATTTATTAGATTCTCTTTTATTTTATTCTTATTCTTTCTTTGGTACACGCAACATCCCTCAAAATGTCCACATTTTTAGCATCTCGTTACTTTTTCTACCACCTACCAAAAATTAGATTTCAAGATTCACAGAAAAAACCTAAGCACCCCAAAACATATTTTAAGAAAAAGGGCCATGTGTGAGTGCGTGTAAGTGAACATTACACAACTATTCAATGCAAGGCGACAATTAGTTCACACAGTGTGTACTGATTAAACTGTAAAGGCGTGAAGGTCGGCAGAAACATGAACTAACATTCTTCTGCAAACTTAGTTCTTGCGGTAGCGAGTGAACTACAACAGCTTTGGGGAAAATAAATTGTTTTCTAAGTAATCGAGTGTTTTTCTAAATAACTTCCACACCAGATCAGGACGCCTCTACACCGTGACACGTAGATAAGAGTCATCCATGCTAGAGCAACCCAAGAAAAACCCAACACCCCGAAGCTTTACCCTTCGATCCAGAGTAACAAATTCTGAGTTATTGAGTTGGGTGACTCAATGAAACGGGTAGCCTCAAAAGGAAGACAGTCAGTAGATTTCAAATTGATTTCGCGCTACATTTCCCCTGAAATTCTAAATATTGTTTGTCACTTTTCAGCCGAAGTCCTTGTTAATATTGCTAATAATACATATTCAAGTTATGCTCATCACATTAAACCCTGACAGTGAGAGAAAATCTTACTGTCAAGATCGGGGTAAGAATATCTATCTTTGTAACACAATACCAGAAACTTGAATTATTGCCTTCTTAATGTAATGGACAGCGTGTTTACATGGGAAATGTCAAATCCTTCATGCTAAAACCTGCCTTAAAATCCCTTCGCGAGAAGTCCTGAGGAATAAGAAGACCACATAAAAAAACTGTCATCTAATTTCCTAATTAAGTTTTTAAACTCAGAATAGTGTAGCTGTAAAATGGTATATTGGCGTGCGCCATTATTTTACACAGATTTTCAAAGAACTCCAATTGAAATGGTGAGCTTTCTTGTTCTTATGCCTTCTTGCTACCTGACGATGCAGTAAGTGATTAATACAGTGTTGTAACAATTTCGCTTCTCTTTACAACTCTATGTTTCTGAATGACAGCCTACTTTGTATGTTTTCTCCATTCACGGTGAAATTATTTGTACCAGATTCTTCCACTAACGTTTTCAGTGTGGCAGCACGTGATCATTCTGACTAAGGATCGGAAGTTCATGCCCTAAAAATCACTGAAATATGCATGCAAATATGCTCTTAAAAACTTCAAAATATGCCAAGAAATATGCATTATTTCATTAGAACAGTTCGTGTCCCTTTGCAGTAGACGAGTTAGTGTAAATAGTAAAGTTACCTTATTCCTTAGAGGTCGAAGCAGAAGTGGTTCCGTTGCTACTATTAACTGCTAAATTGCAGTTCACAACCAACACTACACAAATTTTCAATAGTAAAACGTCGTCTATTGTCTGGCAAAACACTTTTGTAACGTGATAAACTTCTTTACACGTCACAAGATGTTATAGGGGCATATTTAAATTATGTTAACTGTTTCACAGAGAGAGTCAAGTCTCTTGGTGTGACATGGTTTTCTTTCGAGGATGTCTGGAATATCGCACATCTGTTTATAACCACATTTTTTTTTAAATTACATAATTCACGTTCTCTTTCACATTTTGTCCTATGCTACCAGGAACCGAACTTAGATCACATATTGTTTTTCCAAGCACAGTAAGTGATTCATGCAAAGGAAATCCTACAGGTTCCAATGCCGTTATGGCTGTTGGTAAGAAAGAAAAATGGGCAGATATGAAGCTAAGATCTTTCCTTAACCCACTGCCTGTCAGAATATTTTGCACAGTTTGTATTGATGAAGCATCGTTCGAGTCCAATGAATTAACAACCTCTTCGATTATTTCTATGTGCTCAGCATAATATAAAACTGCATCGACCCACGTTCTCCATCGAGTTAACACTGGTGCAAGAGGAAGTCGGATATTAGGCGCTGTTAATCTCTCTTTTAGGAGATTTAACAAAAATTATCTTTGTACTGGACACAAATCTATCTACCAGTGGGAAAGAATCGCATATTGTCTCAGAAATTCGATGAAGAGCGTGTGCCTAACAAGTTATATGAATTAAGTTAGGAAAAATACCTTTCAGAGTTTTTCCTGATTTTACCATATAAGGTAACAAATAAAAGCAACCAGTTGTATTCGATTCCACACGGGCATTGTAATTTTAAAGAGTCCATCACAAACTGTGTCACAGTTACATTATCAGTGGCCGACAATTTGCACATATTAAGGAGATAAGCTGTAGTCTTTTGTTCATTATTTAAGGCACCCCCGATTATATTAGCAATAGAACGGCATTCAGAATCAGAGGTTTCATCAACAAACAACCACACAAACTGATCCACTAAATCTTGTATATTTGACAATACGTTATTGTAACAATGCCCTACATAAGTCTTACGCAGTGTACTTTCTTCAGGCACATGTTGTTGAGTACACTTGGCAAGAAAGTTTTTAAATATCGGATTATTAATTTTGAACAAGGGAATATCAAGAGCTAAAAATACTTGGCACCAGCCATAGGAAAATTCAATAACCCTACTTCTAAACACTCTACTAATCGTTTTAGAACAGATTATTTGTTTGCGAGTTTTCTGATTAAATTCTCCTTATGTTTTGCTGTGTTTATGTGCTGAACTATTTGAAATCTTTTCTCACTCCCTATATTTTTGTCACACGCTCCACAAAACAGTGCCCTATTATCTGTAGATATTAAATCACCCGAAAACTCTTTCTGTAAATTAATTAATCTAGCACTCTTAAGTTATTATTTTCGGCATTTGAAGAGCTTTATAACATTTTATACGCCTAATTTAATTTGGAAGGAACCAGTTCACAACACTGTTACGTTTGAAGACCACGCAGAGGCAAGCGTTACTATAATCGTGCTACTCAAAACGTTGACCTGCACTTTATCTTTGTTAATATAAACCTCTCAGATAACGCACTGATTGTTCTCTACGCACATACATATAATGAAAGGATGGAAAAGGACGATTCACTGCATAACAATATGACTCAGCATTGCTTCTCGCCATCTCGCGAGTTACATCATCATATGCAACACTACCAATATGAAAATATTATCTAGGTGGAAAAAAAACCATAAAGATCATTAAAATATGCTATATAGAGGCTATAGTATTGAAATAATATGCATTTATCAAAATCAAGAAAATATGCAGTTATATGCACCATAAAATCACGTCCAAATAACTTAAAATTCCCTAATTCGTGTACATAATGTAAAAGCATACATTTTTAACTCCTATGAAAAAACATGCAAATGCATGAACTTCCTAGCCCTAATTCTGACATACTGAACTTTGTATATCGCAGAAGACAACTGAACACAGACAGCACAGCAACTAACTCTACTGTGCCAGTACTGTAGTCGAACTGCAGACTCAACTGAATAGCCCTGGATCTCGTGTTCAGTATGACGTCACGTGTTATGTGCAGAGTGATAGTTACAGATGACTCAAGCTAGGGAGTTGTCTGGTTCGCGCAGGTGTACAGAGTCAAGAGTCCCCCGCTCCTGTCCACCGCTACGTGACCAAAGGGTATACGTCCTTTCCAAAAATAGTTAATGCGTTAGGCCAGGTGGTGGTGCCAGTGCAATTTTACATACGTAGCTACTCGTGTTTGTATTAAGGTAACTAATTATCACGCAAAGTTATTCGCAACCAAACGCCCCCACTAGAGATGGGCACATCCCCCTGGAAGGAGGGCGTCCACACCGTCAAGACCAGAGGTTTCACAGAGAGCATCGTTTTTCCCTGTCATGCAGCGCCCAAGACACCTGTCAACGCAGTTCAACCCTGAAAGAACCAAGCAGATGAAGGGTAAAGTGAAATAAGAATAGGTGACATGGAGGGAGAGGAAATTCCAAGGAATAATAAAGCTTTCTAGATTCGCCTAGCAATCCAGTGAAATCCCCTTTAAAAATTCATAGGTCACGCGAATCAAACCCAGAACCTCTCGAATGCGAGTCACAGACGTTACCGCCTGAGTCATCCCGCACGGTAAATGGAGGAATAAAAATAATAACGAAAAAACCCTCAGGCAGCAGAAGACCTAATTGGATCCGTGATTTGAGTCCGGACATTGCTTTGAGGGTTTTAAATTTGATTCAACTTTTCAACTACGAGCCTGAATATGTAATTGCTAGAAACATATGCATGTAATGATTTTAGTTCCACGAGTGTATAGCGTGTCTGCCTGAAGGGTCCCAAGATGGTAGCTTGGTTGGAATGAATTTCCTGGATGGCATAGATTTTCGACGAGAGGGATGGATGGGAGTTTCCAGGTTCGATTCTCGTTAGACCAGCCACCCTGCTGAATTATTTTTTCGTAGTTTCCTCTGGTCGGTAAGCAAATGATGGTATGATTCATGACCATGAATTTCTCTGTCATTCATTCCTACTAATTTCATTTCCCTCTTCATCTTTTGAGTTAAATATTCAAAAGTCTCTATACTAATTAAATATAATAAGCCAAAATTACAACAACAAAAACTATCACCACACAAAAGTAAAACGGTGGCTTCTAGAGGACGGTAAACATAGAATATTAGAACAAATAAAATGTTTTAATTATTTAGACTGCAATGTCTCAAACTTACAAAATAATGACATAATAAACAAAATTAATAATTTTAACAAGATATGATGATTACCAAGTGAAAATTAAAAACTACGAGGAAAGAGATAAAAATGAAATTTTACATAGTGATGGCTGTTCCAATGCTAACGTATGGATCTGAATGCTGGACAGTGACCAAACAAATGAAAAGAAAGAAGCAGCAGAGATGCGTTTTCTAAGACATGTAACAGGATTTAAATTAAAAGATAGAAGAAGTGAAGACACGTAAAGAATTAAGAACTTCAAGGAACTAGAAATAAATAAATAAAATTAAAACGACTGAAAACATGTGGATAGGATGGATGAAAACTGCTATACGAACTAGGTTTTAACATACACAACAAAAGGGCAAAGAAACATTGGCAGATCCACAAGAAAATAGAACACTTTAAAATATGAGACTGGAACAAGCCAAAAGGCTTAAAACGTCAAAGCCGGTGGCGGTGGCGGTGGCGGTGGTGGTGGTGTGGTGGTGGTGTGGTGGTGGTGTGGTGGTGGTGGTGCTGGTGGTGGTGGTAAAAGAACTGTTCCTTGGCATGGCACCTTCTACCCGAATCTGTTCATAAATATGTGGAATATCGAAAGGGCGAACGGGCATATTAAATCTGGAAACGTTATGGAACCCGCTGTGCTGCTCCTATCTGCATTGCATCCAGCTGCGTTTCGTACTTTCTGCTTGATCCCTTCCTCCGAGAGCTTTAGTAGTTAAATGGCTTAGCCTTGGCTCCAGAACGAAATTCTCTTCATTACTAAACTATAACACCATTTCCTTTAGGGTTTTCCACCTATCCCATAAGATACATATCAGTAAATCTCAGCCCAGTGAAGCGCATCATTACACCCGACTTTACAGCGAGGCGTTAAAACAAATTAAACACTTAAAAACAACGAAGAAGAAAAGAATAGAAAACCAACCGGCATAATCCGTATACTTAACCTAAGTGTTAATTTCCGTCGAAAAGATAATTCCAGGTTCAAGAATAGAATTTCCTAACTGATTTTTTCGATAATTAAGGAAAGATAACAGGACCAGTTTGCACCTCAGTTGTTGCAAACATAAATCTCCTGTCGCAAAGAATAGTTATTGATCCTTAATTTAAATTAGTTGTTAATCCTTAACCAACCGTCTTAAAAGAACTCACGTGGGCAAGATTTGGAAGCAATGCAAGTTTCCATGACATCATGACGTAGGGTGGCTCCTATGCCAGAGGTAGCGTACGTGAACAACACTCACCATCTTCACAAGATGTTGCGCATATGGACTCGGGCATATGGGAGCTCAGGATTTTACTTACTAAGGGCGACTGGGAATGTAGTGAAAGATTAACCCTACTCAAATAGGCATGTAACTCTGGTATAAAGAAGATTTAATCTACATAAATAAAAATATTAGTCTACATTACCATAAAAGGAGAAGTGTTTGTTAGTCATAGACACCTATATCTTTTACCTCTGCAAAAATTCCTGGCACCCCAGATTCCATCTTGGAAGACATATTTAAAGATTAGAGTGTAGCAAGTTCTTCTTGGTATGTGAAACTGACTGCTCGCTAAGTTAACATTCGGGGTTTTAAATATACTAACATTACAGCCGACATTGACATCTGAGCCTTCGTCAGCACATATCATCTAAACGGATTACACGTGTGCGATGGGACAGCGTGATTCCCATGGAATTCCACAATCTGTTTCTCCAAAAGGAGCTTCCAGGAAATTACTTACACTTTTCGTTTTTGAGTTATGCTGTCCACTGACTGACAGACACACACGCGCACACACACGTACGTACATACATATACACAAGGACCTTTTTCTAACTCTCCTTTTTTTTTTATTCAGAGAGCCTCAAAAATTATATTTCCAGTGAAATCTCGAATTTGAATTTTTGGGATGAATACAATACTTCCTCTACTTACTATACGTACTGGAGAAAGTAATAATTATCACAATATTTTCACATTTAATAAATTAAACTGCAACCCTGATTTTTACTTTCTCTGCTGGTAAGTAGGGGAAGTATTGTGTTCCACCCAAAAATTAGATGTCGAGATTTTACCGGAAATATATATTTTGAGACCCCCTGAATTTAAAAAAAAAAAAAAAAAAAAAAAAAAAAAAATTGGAAAAAGATCAGTCTGTGTGTCTGTCAGTCTGTGGACAGCATAACTCAAAAAAGAAAAATTATGTTAAAAACCAAAATTGGTATTTAAGTTTAATGTCTTTCAAGGATGCGACACGAAGATTTTGAAGAAAATAGCCCCACCGTAAACTACCCTTTACATGGAACATTTTTCGAAAATTTTGATTTTTTTAAAATGGCTCTAACGATTTTGATTAAAATGTCATATGTGTGAGATATTTTTATGAAAAATGAAATGTATATTTTGAATTTTCTGACTATAGCTCCTGTAGTCGCATTTACTCTGGACGACTTTTGCAAAACTGGTAAACCGTTAGGAATAAACCAAATCATACTGTACAAAAAATGTAGATATTGCTAAAATACACAATTTATGTCCAAATAAATTTTCTGGTAGGTTGAACCATTTCGGAGATATTCCTTATTATGTGTGTGAGTTTCGCAAAACAACTTTCGTGAAATGGAATATCGTTGTTCATTTTTTGTATGTTAAGTGTGCAAAGAGATCGGAACAGCTTTAGCTAAAAGATTTGACTATCGCACAAAGCCTACTGAATTGTAATATGCCCCTTGCACCTACAAGGAAATGAGCAATTATGTACAAATGTTTATCTTAACACGAAGAAGATAAACGAATTAGAGTTTGTAAGGATGGTTAGTACAAGAGTAGAGAAAGTCATGTCAGTGCAACATATCAAATTTTTTATGAACAAGTTTTGAATAACCTAGTTTTGAAAGGATGAGACTTCAGTAGTAGCTATTATGAGAAGTTTAAATAACACAATATTCCAAATATTTTTCAGGAAAGAAAACTACCTAAAAATGTTAATCTTCCCATTTTACCGTCTATACTGGGTGGAAGGTACTGCTTCGGCCATGCGTTAACCAGGGATTCTTTATGATGAGTGTAACAAATATAACCAATACAATTATTGTCAACAAAGAGTCGTTTCGCACATAAAAATAATTTGTGTCAAATATTTGGAGTCATCTAACTTCTTGACGAATGGTTTATTTCACGCAAGCATTATGTGAATAATGTTCTAATGCATTTCTACCTTAATTAGAATGAATTTAGTCACAATTTTATGTTAAAATATCATGCAAAGTTTAATCTCTAAGAGAGATTTGGCAACGTCACGTTAACATTAAATTGTGACTAAATTGTCATTCGAATTAAATAAAGAGACATTACAGCATTGTTCAGGCAATGTTTGCGCTACAGTTAGTAAAATAATAAACCATTTATATCTATTCGTCGAGAAACTAGATGGCTCCAAATATTTAACGCAAATTAGTTTGTTTTTTTTCGGCAAAACAGTTTTATATTGACAGTAATTGTATTGCACATATTTGTTACACTCATCATGTAGAATCTCTGGTTAACGTATGACCGAATTAGTGCCTTCCGCCCGTATAAAGTTGAAATACATTAATCATGCTGAATTGGAAAAAAAGAAAAAAAGAAACGCAGAAAAAAGTTGACGATCTCCAAGCAAAACATTTAATGAACAAGAGATGATTTTATATGAGAACGTGAGGCAGTGAAAAAGTATTAATTCTTTCAAATGACATGTTTTATAACTAGACAAATTACGAAATTATTTGAATTGCTGTGTCACAGAAGTTATTTGATATTCTTTAGTGAATTACAGTCAATAAGAATAAAATAATTATCCATTTTCAATAACACTGATAATCATAAAATAATCTGTATCCTAGGAAATGTGTTCAGCAAAGATTAAACAACCTTTTGCTTAATACATGAGATATTCTTTAAAAGTGTTGTCTGGAATATCAAGCGCCTTTTGTCACATATAACAGATATTTATATCATAGAAAGTAAATGCAAATTACATAAACAAATTAATAACAAAATGATTATGAAGTGGAGGAAAGTAGCAATTACAGTGAGATAACCGTATGCTGTGCGTACGCTTTTCGTGTACGGTCAAACGGGATCCCTATAATAAAACAATGAAAGTGCAGGTAAGACAGAAGAGCAATGCAACAACTTTATACAAAGCATTCCAGCATTCGAGAAAAGCTACAGGTTTTTCCTGTTTATTTGCACCAGAACCAGAACCAGAACCATTATCAGGTCGTACAGGTTCTCCTGTACGGTGTGTCTTTTCGCACAGCACCTAGCCGCTTCTGCGGCTTTATCTGTGCGATATGGGAGGTTGTCCGTGTATTGTCGTGCGTGTTTGTTCTGGGCAAAGGTTTCTTTCTGTATACCTAATTCAGGATACAGAAAGGGGGCAGGAATAGGTGATGGGTAATGATGTGTTGGAGGATGGGAGTGGCGTTACCCTTATCCAAGGACTTCCTTGGGTAAGCGGTAGCTTTTCTTCCTTCTAGGTGCTAAGTGGTCATATTGACCTAATAAGCACCTGACATAGACATAAGAAAATGGTTTCGGTTTCTTTTTTCCCATTACCGTTAGTTTGAAATAACTAACAAACTATTCTAGTTTGGAGGCATGAAGGACAATATTTGGGAACTGTTTTGCTTTCCTAGCAACACATGAGGAATTAATTGTTCACAAAACCTTGTGAAGTAAAAGTATTATTTCTCCTCGAGAAAGAAAAAGAGTGAAGAAGGAGTGCGCTTGTGACATCTGTGATTCATCTCAGCAACTACTACTGCACGGCCACGCTGTCGACAGAATACAGTGGTTCTGCTAAAAGGGGGTCTCTGATGAATATTTAATGCACGTAAATAGTGGAAACGATGAAAGGTAATGCCTTCTGTAGTAGATGCACGTTCCTATCACAATATCTGGAACATTTATAGCATTAAAGGAGACACGTCATAGAAATTTAAAAGTATTTCGAAACTCGTTCGTGATACTAAAGCTGACAAGGGCGGTATTTCTATCAGGATGTAGCAAATTGTGTAACTACTACTGCGTTTTACAGCCTATGTTAACGCTTATGTTAAAGATATGAATGTATTCATTGCTACGGCATATCTGTCAAAAAAAAAGAGGTATGTAATCCCAAGATAAATTATTTACAATAAAATTAACAATCAAAATAATTAAATGTAAGAACCAAAAGTGCTAATACCTCACAAAATATGAAAATCTCGAGTTCATTCGTTTAATTAAGATTTATTTTCACAGCTGGCCTTACAATTAATCCAGTAGGCTATGGGAACAACAGCAACAATAATAATTTTAACGTTCAATCCAGGAAAATGAGGTATTAGACGTATGATACATAATGAATAGCCTACTAACGCAAATTCGTTCATTTATATATGTGGTACCATTAAAAGAACTTTAGGTCGGAAAACAAGAAAAGACTAAACTTAAATTATATAAAACGTTGGTTGTTCCTTCCTTGCTATATGGAAGTGAAAGTTGGGTAATAAAATCAAAGAATAGTAGTAGAATGCAGGCAGCGGAAATGTTATTTCTGCGGAATGTGAAAGAATGCTCAAGAGCAGATAGAATACGAAATGAGTTAATAAGAGAATAACTAAATATATTATATATAGAATACAAAATTAAAACAAATAACAAGAAATGGACAGAACAGTTCATGGGGATGAGTGAAGAAAGGATACCTAAATGTTGACCGACCTCGCAGAAGATGGACTCCACTGATGACCTCGCCGGAACGGGCTGCATAGCCCAAATCATGTAGAAGAAGATATATATATATATATATATATATATATATATATATATATATATATATATATATATATATATAATGGTAAGTCAGCTACATTTAAAATTACAGTTGTTTGACTTCACCTCTTCAATTAGAATATCAATATTTTCACTAGATTATTCGTCATATTTTCTTGTGTGCCACTTTTGAATGGCCCGCTAATTGATTTTACTGCACATGGATACTTCATATGTTCAGGAACGTAAGAAAATGAGGAGATATAATCAAAGCGATAGTACGACGAAAAGGTGATAATCCAGGATGAGTGGAAGTTACAGAAATCACATTTTGTAGAAGAATTATCTCTCTTTTTTCTGTTTTGTTTTTTTATACTCCGCCTTTTACATCATAGGTCATATCCACGGCCTATTTCTTTGGAGCATATTGCCTTGCCACTCCTCAGCTAGAATCAAACCCGGGACCCTTCGCAAAGCAGGCGTTCACTCATTTTAGGATTTATGAACAAACTAGTTAGTTGAACTAGAAGAAAAGCGTAAAAGAAGCTGCTGTAGATAACCTCTTCCAGGAGGTTATCTACAGGTTATCTTCCTGTGAAGGAAACACAGGAGGCCACAGGTCGCAGGGAGACAGACAAAGACTCGCGAAATCTCTAGCAGCTTGAGCTGCCTAGAGAGGGCGATGAACGCTCCGTTGGCCAAGCAGCCCACTAGTGTCCCCGGGAAGTACTCTTTTCTTGGAATAAGCACCCACGCCATCTTCCGTTACCACCATACACCACCAAACCTAGAACAGGACCCTCTGGATTAAGGAGGTCCTGCCTAGAAGCATACGCGAAAGACAAGAAGAAAACGAATGAAAGCGCAAAGATAGAAAGGAAATCGTGGTATACGAGGCATAATACGACATAATAAGAATAAACGAAAAGTATGTATCACCTATAAACAAGGAGCATTGCCACATGCAGCAGAAAGAATCAAAATGAAAAATCTGGTATGTCACATTCAAATTACTTTCTCTACCAATTATTTCACAAACTATGCTTACAAAAGCTCATTTTATCGACTTTGTTTCAAGATACACGTATACAGAAATGGTTTTATTTCGCATTTCCTTGTAGGGAGACAGAGGTATCGGTCTGGGTGACTCAATTGGTTAGACGTTGGTCTACTAATTCCAAGGTCGCGGGTTCAAATCCGGCCCAGACCGATGGTTTTTAAGTGTGTTTAAAAACGACAGCTCCCTGTCAGTAGATATACTGTCATTCAAAGGTACCCCTGCGGGACGAAATTCCGGCATACTGGCGACGCTGATGTGATCTTTGCAATTGACAGTGTCGTTCAACAAAATAATTTTTAAAAACTTGTAGGTAGAACAGGATAAAAATGGCTGAAATGATAGTCAAGTGTTTGAAAAGCAGATCGCTAAATGCTAGCTTTGAAATTTTATTATTTTTATGACGACAAGAAACAAGGGACTTGTTACCTTAAAAAGTATAAAACATTCAAATCAGTTACAAAAATATCTAAAAAATGGTGAAGGCCACAAAAAATAAGTTGAAGTAATTGTCTGTTTTACTAAGATCTACATTTTTTGTGCAGTAAGTTTATTGCCTATCTCTTACAGTTTATTAGTTAAACAAAATTACACAAAATTCATTCAGACTATTCGAAGAAAATGCAACATAATTATGTATAACAAAATTATTTTATTCGTTATGCAAATATTTTAAACATGTGATAATTTAAACAATTTTATCGTTAGAGTAAATGACGAAAAAGTTTGCACGTAAAGAGTGTAAGATTTGAAGCTTTCACGGCGAACGTTAGTGATCAGAGCTTCACGGGTGATCAGCCGTGTTAAATTTAAGAAGGTCGAGCTTTCGGCCATTATACACTCCATGGCCATCTTCAGGACAGTCCTGAAAGCTCGACCTTCTTAAATTTAACACGGCTGATCACCCGTGAAGCTCTGATCACGTAAAGAGTGGTTTGAGATGAGGGGGGATTTTCTTGAAACCCTTTGTGTCGATATCTGGAAGATACTGAACTAAAATAACAAATGTGATGTTTATATGACATTTCTTTTTTAGTTGTGCTGTTAACACACAAGCGCATGCACGCCTTATTAGTCTGCTTCTTTTTATTTGGAGGACCTCAAAGTCTGTATTTTCGGTTAAAGCTCTATATTGAGTTTCTGGGTGGTAAACACAACACGTTCTGTAGTATAGTAGAAGACGCATGTTACAGATGAAATAATTAACTTTTTCTATAACCTAAACATCAACATTTACCATCTTATATATTATTAGATTTTCTTGATTATATAGTTCCAGTGAAAGAAATGAAACTTTCTCTTCACTTCATGGTGTGGCATTTAGAAATGGGGATGTTGGCAATCTCTTCAATGTGGATATGAGATACATGCTGAGATTTGGGTGGGAGTTAGAAATGGGGATGTTGGCAATCTCTTCAATGTGAATATGAGATACATGCTGAGATTTGGGTGGGAGTTAGAAATGGGGATGTTGGCTATCTCTTCAATGTGGATATGAGATACATGCTGAGATTTGGGTGGGAGTTAGAAATGGGGATGTTGACAATCTCTTCAATGTGGATATGAGATACATGCTGAGATTTGGGTGGGAGTTAGAAATGGGGATGTTGGCAATCTCTTCAATGTGAATATGAGATACATGCTGAGATTTGGGTGGGAGTTAGAAATGGGGATGTTGGCAATCTCTTCAATGTGAATATGAGATACATGCTGAGATTTGGGTGGGAGTTAGAAATGGGGATGTTGGCAATCTCTTCAATGTGAATATGAGATACATGCTGAGATTTGGGTGGGAGTTAGAAATGGGGATGTTGACAATCTCTTCAATGTGGATATGAGATACATGCTGAGATTTGGGTGGGAGTTAGAAATGGGGATGTTGGCAATCTCCTCAATGTGGGTATGAGATACATGCTGAGGGTTGGGTGGGAGTTAGAAATGGGGATGTTGGCAATCTCTTCAATGTGGGTATGAGATACATGCTGAGGGTTGGGTGGGAGTTGTTAGCAATGGGGATGTTAGCAATCTCTTCAATGTGGATATGAGATACCTACAACATGCTGAGAGGTGGGCGAGAGTTACCTATATTCCACCGCTTCCTAATTTGTACCTCATTTATAAAATCGGTGTTTCTTGTAGCATCTGACATGCAGTGTTGGTACCAACAATATTCGCAATGTTTCAGTTCTGAACATTCTGTGGCGAGAAAAGTTCGTTTGCTGAAAGAAGATCGTCTTTTGTTGTTGTAATGTGATTTCTTAGTACGTGACTAAGAGAACTACGTTAATTAGGGAAATGAAAACAAACCTATGGCCTATCATGTGATATTCGTGGTGGACGAAATGGCATCTGAGCGGGTTTTCTACGGGTTATCCAGTTTCCTCCACCACTCATTCCACCAATTACTCCATCATAACCTTTCCAATCATCCATTTTGCCTGCATTTCATTATAATCCTCTTCCTCTGTCTCATACCTGGTGCTTGGTTGACCACCCGCTTCCAGGTCTTCACTCTGTCCGGTCCATAGGTTCCTCTGCTTTCCAACAGACCTCTCACCAAAGACACTGGCTTGTAAGTCCTAGAGGGTGTAAGTCCTCATAAAGGGAGGGTAATCAGATAAAAAAGACGAAAACAAATTGCTCTTCATAGGTTGAATGTGCATGAAGGTAGGTTACTAATTTTGTGATACTTTGTTACTTTGAAGAAATGATGTTTCACCTGACAATGAAATATGTAAGAAGACTTGCATTTGAGATTCCAAAAATAAATGGATTTATATGACTTTATAATTACCTGCCGTGCGTCCTGTTAATTATAATTGACTTATTATAGTAGGCTAAATCACAGCCCTAAACTCCTAACTTCGCTGCCGGAAAGGGAATTCATGTCAGTGGCTGTCTTGCTATCGGTTCAATACGTCAGGTAATAACAAATTACGAGGGCACTATTTATATTTTGAGCTTGGCAACACTGATTGTTGTAGGTACCACCCGACGTTTCCACTGAAAAGTTAGACATTTTTTACCAGAATCTACTTCAGATATTTTGTCATAACAGAGTTGTATATGTTGTTTACAGTGACTTGAAAATTGTGTCTCAGTGAAAAAATCGAATAAACGCGTGAAAATGTTCATGCGATGATTTATTACGATTTTTGACGTGGATTATCAAGGTAAAAGTGCATTGATCCATTTACTTAGACATTTGACGATGAAGCTTCCTCCTTTGCCACTGCGAAATTCTGGTATAACGGGTTTAATCGTGGCCGCCGTTCCCTCGAGTGATGAAGTTATCCAATATCAGATCTTGTGCCAGAAAATATTGACCCTGTGCAAAAACTGATAATGCAAGATGCTCAGAACATTCTGTGAGAATGAGGCAACACAAGGCATTAATTCCACAAGCACACATAACATTTGCATGAACTTTCAGCCGTGAAAAAGGGTTGCTCTCGTTGGATCCTACATGTGACGCAATTCTCAAAAAGATATTTGTGTCGATTAGTGCACAGAAATACTCAAGAAATACAATATCAGTGATTCAGAAAGACATATATATATACAAGATTGTAAAAGGTGATGATGACTCGTGGATCTATGCGCATGAGCCGGAACATAAACAGTAGTCAGCTGTATGGGTGTTTCAAGATGAACCAAATCAAACAAAAGTTGTTCGTGCTCGTAAGCATTTCGAAACAAATAGTCACCTGTTCTTTTTTTCCAGAAAAACTGGTCATGTGACAACAGCACCTTTAGACAAACCTAAAACAGTCAATTTTGAATAGTATACAATCATTTGTTTGCCGGAAGTCTTCGGAAAACAAACGAGCACCGTCGGAATGTTATTCGTCAAGAAAATGCGAGCGTTCACAATCTCGTCTAACAACCGACGATTTGAACACTCAAAAAACCCAATTAAGCTCCATCTGCGGTACAGTCTTGATTTGGCATCCAGTGACTTCTTTTTGTTCCCGAATGTCAAAAATCAAATGCATGGACATCGATTTTCTTCGGCAGAAGAAGCTGTTGATGTGTTCAAAAACCATGTTTTGGAGGTATTTCAAGCAGATTGGAAAAAATCTGATGTGTTGCACTCACATACCTTTCTCTACTCTTGTACTAACCATTCTTACAAACTCTTACATCTTCTTCGTGTTACTTAAGAAAACATTTGTACAAATTATCTTATTGCTTATTTCCTTGTAGGTGCAAGGGGAATGTTAGAATACAGTAGGCTTTGTGCGATAGTCAAATATTTTATAGCTAAGATTCCGTTCTCTTTGCACACTTAATAACATCTAAAAAATGAACAACGATGTTCCATTTCACGAAAGTTTTGTTTTCCGAAACTCACACACATAACAAGGAATATCTCCGAAATGGTTCAACCTACAAGAAAATTTATTCAGACATAAATTGTGTATTTTAGCAAGATCTACGTTTTTTGTATAGTATTATTTGGTCTATATCCAACGGTTTACCAGTTATGCAAAAGTCGTCCAGAGTAAATACGACTACAGGGGCTATAGCCAGAAAATTCGAGATACATATTTCATTTGTCATAAAAACATCTCAAACATATGACATTTTAATCAAAGTCGTTAGAGCCATTTCAAGAAATGAGTTATGCTGTCCACAGACTGGCAGACAGACAGACACACACACACACACACACACACAGAGAGAGAGAGAGAGAGAGAGAGAGAGAGAGAGGCATTTTTTCTAAAAATGCCTTTTCTGGATTCAGGAGTCTCAAAACATATATTTCCGGTGAAATCTCGACATCGGATTTTTGGGTGGAATACAATACTTCCCCTACTTACCAGTAGAGAAAGTAAAAATACTATGAAAAATGATTCAAACGCATGCAGAAGTGTTTTGTTCATAAAGGAGAATATTTCGAAAAACAATAAAGTAATATTCAATGACAAATTACTGTTTTTTTATTAGGCTCAATATATAAATAGCGATCCTCGTAAATGCAGAAAGAGAGAAGTTAACGTCTCTTTGCTTAGGTCAATATGGGCGTGAATTATTTCATTATTTATTTCATACAAGTTATAATATAACATGGCATAAAATTTTGTATCCAACTCGTGGATAATCTTTAATATGACACTTGTGAAATTTGCCGACATTCAGTGCGAAAAACAAGATTACACAAATTGCTATTCTAATTTTCCTGACATATTTTTTTGTAACAGTACCTGTTTCTCACTATCGATCTTTAGTTAATGAGTCGCTATACGATATTGTATTGGGGTGATTTTTCCTCACTGCTTTGCTTGTTCTATTCATATTTCTGTCCTCTGTTTATTTTAAAACGAAGTGTACCTAATCAAAACGTTGTGTATCACGGAAGATCCTTTCCTCTGCTCCTGCTGATGTTGATAATGATGTACATGAAGGTGTATCACTTTTCTATAACCTATCAAATTATTGCTTGTATATGTTTCCTTTAATAATCTCCGCATTATGTACCTATGGAAGCTGTTAGCGCGTGTGGGTTGAAAGCCCCGTCTAAGTAAGGAGAGGCCCAACTTGTGTTCTATCTCATCTTCTCAAAGCCGCACCCGCTCGATTCAATTTGCGTGCTGAGAGATAGTCCCTGTGAAAGGAACCGCGCGTGGGGGCAATCTAAGAACCCATGAGCAAAATCCGTGACCGTACATTTCCATTAACGGAGACTCGCTCGCTAAACGGGGGTAAAAATGCCGCACGGGGATGTTCGCTTTGTGAGGTATTTAGTTGCGATCCACAGCATGCCTTTCACTCTAAGATTTGTACTAGGCACAGAGAATTCCAAAGTTCTCGTTATTACAGCATCTGTACTAAGTAGTAGACATTGTATGTCATTTGTATAAATAATAATAGTAATCGTAATGATAATGATGAAATTTATTTAATAATAGAATGGCAAGTTAAGATTCTGAGGCGTACAATATTGCTAGGCAGTCCTTGTTCAGCTGTAACTACTTTTAATAATTGCAATAACTTACGATTGTCCAAATTTGTTTCTTAAAATGGCATGTATTAGTATTCCGAATAGTACATCCTCTAATAATAGAATGGCAAGTTAAGATTCTGAGGCGTACAATATTGCTAGGCAGTCCTTGTTCAGCTGTAACTACTTTTAATAATTGCAATAACTTACGATTGTCCAAATTTGTTTCTTAAAATGGCATGTATTAGTATTCCGAATAGTACATCCTCTAATAATAGAATGGCAAGTTAAGATTCTGAGGCGTACAATATTGCTAGGCAGTCCTTGTTCAGCTGTAACTACTTTTAATAATTGCAATAACTTACGATTGTCCAAATTTGTTTCTTAAAATGGCATGTATTAGTATTCCGAATAGTACATCCTCTACAAAGCAGTAGCCACTTTATTTTCACAACTCAAATGGAATAAGCCTTTGTTCATATGTTTGTGTTTCCTAATATACTTCAGATGAATAAAAGCCTTGTTCATCAAGAGGTTGGTTTGGATACCAAATGACAGAGCTGCTGTCGACATCCGACAAGAGAAACCAGAGTGAGTAACACACATGACGATGGCTGGGACAGAGTGAGAGAGAGCTGTACATTGGAAAGTCACATGCTACTGCTCATCCTGCACTCATCCTCCATGTGTGTGCTCCCTACTATAATGGTAAATGCAGCAACAAAAATCTGATGTGTTGCACTCACATGACTTTCTCTAGTCTAATGCTAACCATTCTTACAAACTCTTATTCCTATTTATTCTCATGTTAGTTGAGACAAACATTTGCAGAAATTATCTTATTGCGTATTTCCTTGTAAGTGCAAGGGGAATATGGCAACACAGTAGGCTTTGAGCCATTGTCAAATCTTTTAAAGCTTTCAAATTCCGTTCCCTTTGCATGGCCTAACATATAACAAAATCAATAGCGATGTTCCATTTCATGAAAGTTTGTTTTCCAAAACCCACAGCAATAACAAGGAATATCCCGAGACTTTACAAAAAAAATCTGATGTGTTGCACTCACATGACTTTCTCTACTCTTGTACTGACCATTCTCACAAACTCTTATTCCTATATCTTCTTCGTGTTAGTTAAGATAAACATTTGTACAACTTATCTTATTACTAATTTCCTTGTAGGTGCAAGGGGAATGTTAGAATACAGGAGGCTTTGTGTGATAGTCAAATAATAAATATACTCCTGCCTGCAATCGTTCTGGTTGATATCCTCATCCAAAAATTAAAAACAATGTTGGAATTAAAGCTTTGAGATTCTGTTGTCTTTGCACACTTAACATATAAAAAAATGAACAACGATGATCCATTTCACTTAAATTCCTAAGTTTTCCAAAACTCACACACATAACAAGGAATATCTCCGAAATGGTTCACCCTACAAGAAAATTTATTTGTATTTTTATTTAAATTGTATATTTTAGCAAGATCTACATTTTTTTGTAGAGTATGATTTGGTCTATCTCTAACGGTTTACCAGTTATGCAAAAGTCGTCCAGAGTAAGTACGACTACTGGGGCTATGGCCAGAAAATTCAAGATATGCATTTCATTTGTTATAAAAATATCTCAAACATATGACATTTTAATCAAAATCGTTAGAGCCATTTTCAAGAAAATCGAAATTTTCGAAAAATCTTCCATGTAAAGGGTAGTTTAGGGTGGGGCTATTTTCTTCAAAATCTTCGTGTCGCATCCTTCAAATACATTAAACTTCAATACCAACTTTGGTTTTTAACCAACTTTTAGTTTTGGAGTTACACTGTCCATAGGCTGACACACAGACGAACAGACTGACACACAGACTGACACACAGACACACGCGGACCTTTTTCTAAAAATGCTTATTTTATTCAGAGGGCCTCAAAACATATATTTCCGGTGAAATCTCGACATCGAATTTTTGGGTGCAATGCAATGCTTCCTCTACTTACCAGTAGAGAAACTAAAAAAATTATTTGAACATAAATTGTGTGCTTTAGCAAGATCTACATTTTTTGTCATCAAAGAGATCTTAAACATATGGTATTTTACCGAGCGGAATGGCTCAGGTGGTAACGTCTGTGGCCCGCATTCGGAAGGTCGTGGGTTTGATCCCCGTGGCCGCGCACTCTGATGTGGGTTTTTCCGTGGTTTCCCCATGTCACTTAGGCGAATGCTGAGTGCATTATTTCATAGCACGGCTTCCTTTCCATCATTTCCTTTCATTCCATTTCCTTATCATCTTTCAGGTGATGCAGTTCCAGACATGTAGTGTATACAGTGTCGGGCAGATGGCGTGGATATTGCGCATGGTAACTGCTGTTCTCGGTGCTAAGTGGCGCCTGGTGGCCCTTGTCCTCCGTCGAGGGGGGGACGGGACGCTTTGTACGAT
Source organism: Tenodera sinensis (assembly GCA_030765045.1). Taxonomy (NCBI): domain Eukaryota; kingdom Metazoa; phylum Arthropoda; class Insecta; order Mantodea; family Mantidae; genus Tenodera; species Tenodera sinensis. Next base: position 103,275,767 of record CM060963.1, read on the forward strand.
AGTTCAAGTTCAAGTTATTTATTAGAAAAGTGTTGGCCTGGTGCCGGTACAATGGGCCCGGCTTACAGGCTATATTTAACATTTTTTTACATTTGGCTTTGTTTATATATACAGTTTTTCGGTGTCTACAAAAAACCCATACGGTGACCATCTGTAGGTCACGAAGAATAGTTTTCTTTTGTCTTTTGTCTGTTTCGTCTTTGGGTTACATATACATATGTACATATTTACAAATTATATACAGACACATACACGCACGCATTCACCCACACACACACACACTCGTACACACATACACAAACATCTTCACTGGGCACACCAGAAATATGCGTCCCAGCGCACTACACTATTTACACTATGTACACTGTCCCGCGGTGGCAGCTCCTGAATATTTTCCGAGGCGAGGGCCTCTGCCGGAACATGTATGTGGCTTAGGGACAAGGTTGCGTGGACGCGCATTAGTCGGCGAGCCGAGCCGCTTCTAGAACATTTTTATCCTAGTATGCTTGCGGTGCTTCGGCTCGCCTTTGCCGATGTTAGCGATCACGTCATTTTCGTGGTTCCTAATGCGCGTCCATGCCGCCATTGCTCTTTTGTCTATTGCCTCCGGGATGAACGGGATATGAGTTTCGAGGTGAAGAGTTTGGGTGGTGGTGAGGAGTGGAGCAGAGAGGATTTTTCTGAGGGAGAGGTTTTGGAGGGTTTGGAGTTGTTTGAGGGCAGTTTTGGAGGCATTAGCCCAGGCCACACATGCATACAGGACCACCGAGAGAATAAATGACCTATATAGTATAAGTTTTGACTTTAGTCGCAACTGTTTACTACGGAAGATGGGGGCGCACAACTTTAGCCGCTGTCTGCCTTTATTGGCGCTATTTTTTATGTGGGTGGACCAACACATTGTGCGGTCCAAGGTGACACCTAAGTATTTAACTTGCTGACGGCAGTGCAATACTTGACCACCGACCGTTAGGTCCGTTGCCAAAGTGTGACGCCGCTTAGAGAAATGAATCAGCTGGCATTTGTCGGGATTAATTTTGATTTTTTGTACGATACCGACCCGTACCCGCGGTATGATGCTGGCTGCTTGGCGGGGCCTTGCGCCGGAATGAAGACATCTCAGCACTGGTTAGGGACTTCCACGCGTCTCTGGTAGGCCTGTCTAGCTGCGAGTCTGACAGCACCCCTTCGGTTCCCTCATTCATCCCTGCCCTGGGGGGTGGTAGCCACAATAGACCTGTGAAGGTTGACGTGAGTGAGGTGTCCCCCTGTGCACTGTACCCTTTACCCTTATGACATTTAAATCAAAATTGTTAGAGCTATTTTCGAGAAAAACAAGAAATCCCGAAAAATGTTCCATGTAAAGGGTAGTTTAGGATGGAGGAATTTTCTTCAAAATCTTTGTGTCGCACCCTTAAAACATGTTAAACTTATATACTAACTTCGGATTATTAATCGACTTTTCGTGTTTGAGTTATGCTGTCCACAGATTGACAGACACACACAAACATACACAAGGACCCTTTTTCTAAAAATGGTTTGTTCTTAGATTCAGGAGGCCTCAAAACATATTTTCGATGAAATCTTGACATCGAATTTTTGGTTGGAATACAATACTTCCTCCACTTAATATGCCTAGTAGAGAAAGTAAAAATAAAATACATTTGCACATGTTTAAATTACTAACCAATTTTAAATAATTATATTTTACAACAGATAATGTTTTTTTTTTTTTTTTTTTAATTAAGAACAAAAAATGTTTTAGTAACTCGAGTATATGTTGTTTTTGTCCTGACTTTACAGCATATATGGTCGCAGGAAACATATTGTGGCGGCCGCACATCAAAGGACGCACAGAGTCAGTACCCTACCATATCCTGTTAGGCAACACGCAATAATGAAGGGGTAAAGAACAAATGTAGTTTTCACAGTTATAGAAGCTTCAAATGCAGGGCCTGTTATGAGAAGCTCCGCGAAACATCGATCTCCAGAAAAATCGCCAGTACCTAATTCCTGAACAGAGAATTCGGTTTAAGTCACTTTTAAGTAAGTGAGTAGAATTGTCACAGTGAGCTGTGTACCGTTGATAAATGTTTGTGTCAAGGCTATGATAGGGCAGAACGCTGTGAGTTCTGTCTTGTCACGAGTTGTGAATTGAGATTCAGTTAAGAGGAAATAAAATGACATGAAAAGTAATATATTGTTAAGGTGCCGGCGAAAGTAATGCGCAAGCGGGGTGGCGTTTCATCTTGTAGCAGTCACATTATCTGTCATTGGCCAAAGACACACTCTTAAGCAAGAGAGGTGGAGTATACTGCAGATACGTTTGTCCGTTAAGGAAGAATAACTGGTCCAAATAGATCGCCAAGAATCCCTCCCCAGTCATTGATGCTGAACTGTTGCTGATAAGACACTGCAACTATTCCCCAGCATTTTCTGTACTCCACAGATGACATTATGTAGGTTGATGGAGAAGGAGGAGATGTAATAGGTTTAAGGGCACTCATCAGCGGCCTTAAAAAACAGTTCATGGCAAAGATGAGATACGAGGTGCATCCAGAAAGTAAGTCCCGATGACCATTAAAGAGAACAAGAACATCACTAAGTAAGAAATATTTATTGGAATAATTAGATAGACTCACTGGCTACATTTCAACATAGTCACCACCATTGTAACGGTACACCATTAATTGAATGCCCAAGTCATAGGATTCTGCCGCCAATGTCCGCAGTCATGAAGCCACTTCATTCTGCACCTCAGCGTAACTGTGAAAACGTTTTCCTACCAGAAAACGCTTCATGAGACGGAAGAGATGAAAGTCACTTGGAGCAAGATCGGGTCTGTAAGGTGGATGTTCGAAGACCTCCCATCCAAACTTATTCAACACATTTCGTGTGGCGTTGGCTGTATGGAGTCTTGCATTGCCATGCACAAGCGTAGTGCCTCTGGCGTCACCAGGAACACTCAGCCATTACGGTCTTCGTTCTGAATCTTGGTTCTTCCTTCCGTGAATTGCCTGCACCATTGTCTTACCATACCGTCCATACACGTGACACAATTGACGATGGAGATTACTTTTGAGCATGCAAAAATCGGATGACTGCACGAACCTCGCATTTGGCGGGAGACAATATTTGAGAAGCCATTTTGTCCTAGCACAGAGCAGTAACTACTACTGTCACAAAACTGAAACTTTACTGCAATGTTACCATATACTTCCTCTCTTCTACTGCACACGCGCATTCCTATCCGTCTGGTGGTGCCATCTCTGGATGCGATCGGGACTTACTTTCTGGATGCACCTCGTATAAACTGAATATAAAATAAAGTTACAAGTAAAAAAGAAAATAAATATACGTAAATATACAAAACAAAGAGGCAAAAGCCAGAATTAAAACAAAGTTACAAACATATCAAACGAGTATAAAACTTCCATCTACAGTTTTAAATTTTCAAGTCCGTGTTTATCTCCGCTAACAATTTAAAAAGCCTTTCGACCGTTTGCTTATCGTCCGCTAAGACCTCTGGAAGTCTGGTAGTAAGTTGCAGAGTGTCTCGAAAGTGCGCTAGGGAAACACGCTAGCACCACGTGGCGGACCGACAAAAGACAACCATGCGAAAAATTGCAGTGGCTAATTCGCAACCGAGTCAAAATCATATGCTCACGATAAAATATTCAAGAGAACGTTACCCTGTTTATTGGAAGTTCTTCCACTTCTCTAAGCTTATTACTGCGGAGAGTTGACCACTCTTCGTGCCAGCACGACACCACCGCTCTCCACACTTCAAGCCTAAAGTCTTCCGAAGTAATACAAGAGATGGTAGTGCTGGGTACTGTGGTTGCCGCCTTTGCTGTCAAATCTGCCATTTCTTTCCCGGGCAAATTCACCTGACCAGGAATCCATGCCTACGCCACGTTAACGCCAGAAGCGTGTAAAACATGGAGGGCATCCTGGGTACGTTGTACAATAGGATGGGAGTTGCACAGCTCACGAAGGCTCTGAAGTGCACTAAGAGAATCACTCAAAATCAGATGGTCACTAATTTACGACGGCGCACTTAAATAATGGCTCGGTATATTGCATACAGTTTTGCAGTATAAATGGTAGTGCTATTATGAAAACCGAATTATGTAGTTTGGTTTCATAAACAAAAGTTCTTCCCACACCGCCGGTATTCTTTGATCCATCGGTGTAAATAAAACGTCGGTCAGTGTAGCCTGACAAAAATTCTAAAAGAACAAGTGCGAATACTGGATATAGGCATCGTGGACTTCCGGAGTACGGTCATCCCAAGATCTACATGGGACGCGTCAGGTGACCAAGGGGAATAGAACCTCTCTCCCTTGGAGAACATGTTGGGCATTTCAATAGCGAGCATTCTAAGTAGCTCCTGGAAGCGAAAACCCGCTGCCTTCAGACTGCGGCTCCTTTTACTACATCGTTCTCTTAGTTTTGCCAGTGATGAAAAATGAAGCATACGTTGGGTGCTTAGACATAAAGCTAAGCGCAAAACCATAATTTGCTAAGAGAATCTCGCACCGATACTGCAGAGGAGGTTCTGCCGAGTCACGCTTGTGCGAGAGGCAAGCTCATCGCTGATTTTGTCGATAATTACAACCTAGCTCTCCTCAACACCGGAGAGCCTACATTGATTTCTCTTTCAATGGCTTCTCACATCTGGATATTGCAGTTTGTTCATCACAGTTGGCAGTCTCCTTACAATGGAACTCATCTCTGACTTACTCTCTAGTGACCACTTTCCATGTCCTTTTGGTTTCTTAACGCAAGATGCATATTCCGTACGTATGCCTACATGGCATTTGGACCATGCCATCTGGAACCTTTACACCCAGTTGGCCAAGCTTACTTAAAATGAGCACGTTTCAGTGAATGATTTGGTGCAGCATCTCACAGTTCCTTTTCACCATGGCGGAGTTAGAACATTCTCTTTCATCTTCGCCACTATCAGTATCAAGATCATTCGGTATTCACGTACAAATGTAACAACAGCTCTCTCCTGAAGGAAAGAGATTCCTACTCGAGATTGACAGTGTAGTTCCGGAAAACTGGTAGGATCGTCATCTTTCCTCGAGTACCGTCCTATTTGCCTCACCAATTGCGTTTGCAAGGTGATAGAACGTATGACCAATGGACGGTCGCAAACTGCTGACTAGCATCCAGTGTGGTTTTCGACGACGCTTGTGTCGATATCGAGACTGATAATGAACGGATTTATGAAATACTGTCAAACTGTTGGCATATTTTTCGATCTCGAGAAGGCCTATGATACGTGTTGGCAAGCAGCGCTTCTACGTTCCCTGCATACCTGAAACATAGTGGACGTCTACCACTGTCCATTCAGCAGTTTATAAGGGACCGCATTTTCCGAGTAATCCTTTTCTTCAGCAAAATGTAGTATCTCAGGGTCCGGTACTGTCACGCTATTTGATATAGTAATTAACGCCATCTGGAAATGTCTTGCACCTGAAGTTTCATTATGCCTAATCGTGGACGACTTCGCCGTCTATTTTACTCCTCACAGCGTTTTTGGAACAGCGCCTGCATCAGTGTTTGAACAACCTTCAAGAGGAGAGCTCTAGAAATGGCTTTAATTTCTCAACTGAAAGTCAATCTGCGTTAATTTCTGGCGGCGCAGGAGACGATTACCACCTTCGCTCCGTTTTGGTCCAGAGTTACTTCCCTTCGCAGATGAGACGCGTTTCCAGGGATTGATCTTGGTCGTCCCACATAACGCAGCTAAGAGACCGATGTAACCGCTCCTTGGATATCTTGCGGGTACTAAATGGCAAATTGTGAGGATTGGATCGGACAATTTTGCTGCGAATGTATCGCACACTGGTCCTATCCAAAGTAGACTATGGTTGTAGCCTTAATTCGCCAGCACGACCACTGTGCTAAGAAGATTAGACACAGTCCATAATAGGGCATAGGCATGGCTATACCAGCTATCCCACTGAAAAATTGCACTAGATCGCGTAATGGTACGCTCCTAGTCGAAGCAAATTCAGCATCCCGGCAACCAAGATATTAAAAGTCAATTTGTTAGTCAGCTCTACGGTTCAAGTAGAGATGCCCAGGACACTGAACTTCTCGCGCGGTGTGATAAACATCCGTGCGTTGGGCGATATATCCAATGAGGAGGTTAAGGAGAACTTAGAACACCAAGGAGTGACGTCTTCATATCGAGTTCAGTGGAAATAGCGTGACGAATATTTGCCCACACGTGCCGTGTTACTTACCTTCGATAGGGTGGATCTCCCGCAAAGGATCAGGGCAGGATGTATGAGGCCTTTGAAGCTAGGCCATATATACCGAATCCACTCTGATGCTAAAGGTTTCAACGCTTTGGGCACACGAGCAGTTTTTATAGTGGTGAGCTACCTGCGTCAACTGTGAAGCCATGGCCCACGACGATACATGTACAACAACTCCCAGTTGTGTTAACTACAGCGGTGAACATCCATCTAGTTCTCGAGGATGCCCGCGTTTTGAGAAGATATCGGGGTTAAGGACAAGGTCTCCTCGGGAACCCAAAAGCTCTTGCGCTTGCTCGAACTCTCCATCCCGAGGATCGGCACCCATAGCTCGATTGCAGCTAAACCGGTACCAAGACGGGAAATGGCAACAAACTAGCGATACAAACAGACCACGTGTTCATATCAGACTGTCCCACATCCAATGCGTTCAACATCGCCTAAGTCGGTATAAACCTCTACAAGAACCGTAGATGAACCGAGGATTTTACCTAGGTCACCAACACAAATAAGACTGTCATGGTCATGATATGTGATACTTCACCGAAGAAGTTCAAAATCAATTACAACAAATCCGACCTCCTGAAAAGCAGCGATGAGAATGCTCCCAGTAAAACTAAGTGAAAAAAGAGTCCAAGAACATATTTACGAAGATTCTCTTCTGGGAACCTTTACTCAGACCGGCGACTTTTATGTTCGGCGATTACCGTTTCGAATAAGTCCCAGGCAATCGAAGCGAAGTTCGCTATGGGGAAATGGAAGCCCTCGGCAGAGGACATGGAGCTAGAGGATCCTGCTCACACTACCAGAACCCCAGTGTAGTTTGTTTAATTAACGTGCTCCGACATAGTGTCATGTCGAACAATGAATGAAATGATTGAGATGATGCTCAAATTAAACGGAGGTCCATAAAGCTTTAAGTTACCCGGTATTCATCTTCTCAGGATAAGGGAAAATCTCGCAAAAACCTTATCCGGATAACTCACCCTAAGCGAAATTCGAACTCACAACCTCTTGAACGTAAGGCAGACCACTACCATCACGCTACAGAGGCGGTCCAAGTGAAAAAGAGGCAGGATAAAGCTTCATAAAGGTATGTCAGCCCAAGACAGAAGAAAAGGGATAAATTGAATTGACCACCGCCTACTTCAAAGTAAAGAAGAATTGCGTTAGAGTACTTTGCAGTGCCCAACTGCAAAAACTATCAACAGAATCTTTTCCGTGGAAGGTGTCATTCAGGGTGTATGTATACGTATAGTTTACATTATGTTAATAGGCTACTTCATCGGTGCTTTTACCAAAGTTAGTCTCGATATCCCGCAGAAGATATGCCTTCAAATCCCGTATATCCACATTCCGCGGCCACTGTGCACGTTCCTCTGTCTGAAAGAACCCATGGTCACACAAACGCCCAAAAAGACTCCAAATGTTGTGTAAGGTGGTTGGCGCTGTCTGTAAGAGTACTTGATTCGGTATTTCGTGCCACCTTTCGAGCGTTTCCATCTTCTTAGGCGAATATGAACACCACCTTGTCTTGTTCCTGGAATGGATACCGGATTATTCTGCTTCTAAAGCACTCCGCTTCGTTCACACAGTCTGTAACACACAAGAAATATGCTGCAAATGGTTTTCCCGAAACGTGTGGATATGACCTGTTTGCTCCATTCCCGATCAAGGAGCACTACCCGATTTGTCAATGTAATTGAAATTTATTGCTTCTAAGAACAGCGTATTGTTGCTATATGCATAATTTTTGGGGTGAAGCGGCCCTTTACAGCTCTGAAGGTTACATATAGTCAAGTTTCTGTTTCTTATCTGCTTATGTAGTTGTGTTTGAAGCTTTACAATCAGCAAATTATGAAGCCCTACTGCTGTATTTCGTAAATATCTATATGAAGCAATAAGATGGCGTCTAGCAGAATTGCAATTATGATGAAAATGTAACTGACGTCTGAGCGGTGACATCACAAGCCCCCCAACCAATGGCTACCCTTTTCCTTAAAACTGGCTGAATGGCTCTCCTAACAGTAAAGTAGTCATATTCGCTATTCAGCAAAAACAGCACAAAGTACACAAAGAAATTAAACTTAATACCATATTGGACGCAATAGATGTAAGTATACTCTGTCCACCAGAAATTTGCATCTGCAACGTTTATCTACCAAACAGTACAGAACTAGATGTATACACCTTATTGCAGCTAGTGGCGCAACTCCCTAAACCTCTTCTATTAGTGGGTGACTTTAATAATCACAGTTGCTTATGGGGTTGCTCATCTAGAAACAAGCGTTGTAAGACAGTTGAACGCTTTTTAGGCTTAACAAACCTGGTAGTCTTAAAACAGCTAAATCCAACATACTACGATTTAGCTCACAACCGTTTCAGCAGCATTGATTTACCTATGTCCACCCCTGATATCACGCACATATTTAATTGTTCGGTCTACAACACCATTTATGATAGTGATCGCTTCCCAATTAATATTCAAATAGATAAATCCTCACCGGTACATACCACAATTCTAGGAACTTAGCAAAAGCAGGCTGGCAGAAGTATAAGGCCTCATTCATTAACTATATTACCGAATTGCCTTCTCCAAACAGTTTCAAGGAATTAGAAATGTATGACATTGTTGAAATCTATAGCAAGACCATTCCAAGATCAGCAGAATTTAGTATCCCTAAAATCAGAATAAAGCTGTTTAAAACCCCCGTACCGTGGTGGCACGAGTCGTGTAAAACTGCTATTAAAAACAAAAATAAAGCGTTCTACTGTTTCAAATAGCAACCTACGTTGGAAATCAGAATACATTTTCTGATAATGCGAGCAATTGCACGCAGAACAGACAAAGAAAGTAAAATGACTTCTTGGTTCCATAATGTATCAACTCTAAATAGAAAAACTCCCCAGAGCGATGTATGGAGGAAAATTAAAAGAGTTAACGGTCTGAACTCACATTCTCAGAATACACTTCTTCAGCATCCTCATAACAGAAGCCTAAGATTTAGCGGACACATTAGCTGAGGCTTTTACCGAAGTTTCTAGTAATACTAACTACAAAGTTGTTACTGGAACTGACTACTCTGAATTAGTAAAGTCAAAAAACATTTTTATTGACCCAAACGAAAACTTTAATGACAAACTATAGCTCCAATAGCTAGAAGAAGCCTTGAGTAGCTGTAAGAACTACAGCTCCGTACCTGACGATATCCCATATGAGCTGATAAAACAACTGCCAATAGAAGATTGTTTGTATCTCCTTGAAATTTACAACCATATATGGACAACCAAAGTGTTCCCAAACCAATGCCGGAACGCTATTGTGTTTCCTATTCTCAAACCAAATAAAATCAGTTCACTCCCTCAGAGTTACCGGCCTATCGCTTTAACGTGTACCTTAGGCAAGTTAATGGAGAAACTTATCAACAATCGATTAAAATGTCATCTGGAAAACTCCTAATTCTTTAAGATATTCAAAGAGGATTCAGAAAGCACTATTCCACTATGGATAACCTCGTAACTCTCGAAAGTGAAATTTGGCAAGCTTTCCAAGAATCTAAGCACTTAGTAGTACTGAGTCTTGATCTTGAAAAAGCGTACGATACAACTAATTGTGAGCGGATAGCAAAACTTCTATTAGAACACAACGTCACTGGTAACATGATCACCTAAATTTATAACCTCTTTAAACAAAGATATATTCAAGTCAGATCTAACGGATGCCTGTCAAAAAGAATGCTGATGCAAAATGGAGTCCCCCAAGGATCTGTAATCAGTTTTACCTTATTCCTGAGAGCAATAAATTATGTAGTTTCTAATGTAAACCCTCCAGTGAAAATATATCTATTTGCTGATAATTTTAAAATTTTTGCAAAGGAAAGAATGCAAAAACTACAGACACTTTTACAAGAAACACTAAACAAAATGTTTAACTGGACACAGACTTCGGAGTTTAAAATATCACAGTATAAAAGAAAATGTATTATTTTTAACAAAAGCAAACGATACACAGAAGATATAGAGCTATACGTAGGAGGATACAGAATCGGAAATGAAGCCTAACTCAAAGTACTCGGAATCACTTTTGATCACCTAACAGATATGAAGAACGATTGCCAGAGGCGACTAAACATCCTGAAAGCTCAAGCAGCCAAAAATTGGGGTGCTGACTACACTGTACTTAATAGCACATACAAAACCATTATAAGAACCAAAATGAACATGTTCCATAGTGTATAATTCTGCAACACCATCAGCACTTAAAGTCCTCGATGCATTCCAATCCACGTCCCTCCGAATAATTTTAGGAGTATACTGTACCAGCCCAATCTCAAGCCTACAAATAGAAGCAGATGACATGCCACTTACAATGCGAAGAAAACTACTAACTTTAAAATATTTAGTAAAGGCTATGACTTCATCTCACCCAAGAATGTGCCCTTATATAGCTATAAAAGAATTCCAACTTTTACCTCTAACACACTCATTCGACCTCTTTCTGTCAAAGAGCTAGTACATACCTCAAAGGGTTAAAACTCATTCTTTCACATGTTCATATTGTCACCGCGCCCGCCGCATCTAATTGCCGACAACCGCAGTGTCACCCATCGCATTATTGTCGGCACTACCGCAAAGGAGCCGAAGGAAAGAGACAGAGAATGGCCGCATTGTTGGGGCGCTTGCCGAAAGAGAGAAAAGGATAGACACTTCGAGAATCTTCTCTGCTTTGTATCTCGCCGCAATAAGTGAACGTTCCTGAAGCTTCCAGAATAGTGCCTGGGAGATATAAATAGCGGTAAAGTGTGAGAAGAGGCAGTCAGTCAGTATGTGAAGGTTGAGTAGTCGTGCCGACGGAGACGGATAGACGATGTGAAGCGTTGTGCCGACGGAGAAGGGACAGTTCTTTGTGTTACGAGTTCGGAGCCGTGCTGTTGGAGAATCGAAAAAGACTTTCTTGTTGTTGCAACGAGTGTACAAAGTTACTGTTTACGGAAATAAAAGTGTTACTTTATCTCGACTACGTCTGTCTTCTTTACTTCACACCCACACAAAAAAGTTACACTGGTGTCAGAAGTGGGATTCGTCGAATTACTTCTAGTTTCGTTACATCGTCGTTAGAAGTTGCAACGTTAGAGCCAAGATGGAGATTCGGAAACCAGGATGATGGCAATGATGAAAGAATTATTTGCCAAAATGGAAACGTCATACGACAACCTCGCTGCCGAAATGAAGACGGCAAACGACAACCTCGCTGCCAAAATGGAAACGAGAAACGACAACCTCGTTGCCGAGCTGAAAGAAGAAATGAAGAGGAGAAACAACCTCGCTGCCGAGCTGAAAGAGATGAAGACGGAGCTATCGGCGAAAATTGACGGCGAACTGATTGGCGTGACGGAAGACGTGGAAGAACTCGGCGAAAAGGTGGAAGACCTCTGCCAGCACGTGGACGTCGTGGAGGACGACGGGGAACGTCTTGGCGCCCTGGTAGTAAGAGTTGACGAGAGCGTCAAAGTACTGGATGCCAGGGGCAGACGGAATAGCGCGGAGCCGGGGAGGGAGCACCTAGTGGCCGAGGCGACAGTTGCGCCCGTTTCAGATGATATGAGGGAAGACGTGGAACAACTCGGCCAACTGATTGGCGTGAGGGAAGACGTGGAACAACTCGGCGAACTGATTGGCGTGACGGAAGACGTGGAACAACTCGGCGAACTGATTGGCGTGACGGAAGACGTGGAACAACTCGGCGAACTGATTGGCGTGACGGAAGACGTGGAAGAACTCGGCAAAAAGGTGGAAGACCTCTGCCAGCATGTGGACGTCGTGGAGGACGACGGGGAACGTCTTGGCGCCCTGGTAGTAAGAGTTGACGAGAGCGTCAAAGTACTGGATGCCAGGGGCAGACGGAATAGCGCGGACCCGGGGAGGAAGCACCTAGTGGCCGAGGCGACAGTTGCGCCCGTTTCAGATAACGAAAGTGTACGTCTCGGGGAAGACAAAGGGGCAGTTCAGGGACGTCGTCGAGGATCCTCTGGAGGAGTGTGTCGGGTACGTAACCAACCAGGATACGACGTGGAGGGCGATCAGCAGGGAAGCGCACAAGCAAACGAGCATCACGCGAGAACCGACTTGGCGTGTGACATGGGGGGACCGTCGGAGCCATCCAATCACCTGACGCATAGTGCCGTGAACGGAAGAATGGTGGACATCATCGTGGACGGCAGGATACAGGAGAGGCCGTGCTGAGCACGAGTGAACACGAGTGCAGCGGTGGACGCGACTCGCGCGGATGTGGTGGGGTTTGTTGCCGGACCCATCGGAAGCAAGGTGGCTGCGAAGGTGCGCCAGAGAGGTCGGCGGACACGGTACCCAATGAGCCGTTTCCAAGTGCGCAGGATGGCCCGTCAACACACCAGAAAGAAAGGCAACTGGACGAGGGACCGTCAAGACCGGCGGCACTGTTGCAGAATTTCGAAGCAGGATGGCATACGTCGTCCTACCCAGACCAAGGGACACTATCCAACAGCGATACCTAGGATCGTGCCTCCTGGAGAAGAGGTTCGATGGGATAGTCCGCCGGGGCGCAAGGGAGATGCCGCAGTGATAGTGCTGGTCGGGACGACCAGCTCTGAGGAGGGAGCAGTGTCACCGCGCCCGCCGCATCTAATTGCCGACAACCGCAGTGTCACCCATCGCATTATTGTCGGCACTACCGCAAAGGAGCCGAAGGAAAGAGACAGAGAATGGCCGCATTGTTGGGGCGCTTGCCGAAAGAGAGAAAAGGATAGACACTTCGAGAATCTTCTCTGCTTTGTATCTCGCCGCAATAAGTGAACGTTCCTGAAGCTTCCAGAAAGTGCCTGGGAGATATAAATAGTGGTAAAGTGTGAGAAGAGGCAGTCAGTCAGTATGTGAAGGTTGAGTAGTCGTGCCGACGGAGACGGACAGACGATGTGAAGCGTTGTGCCGACGGAGAAGGGACAGTTCTTTGTGTTACGAGTTCGGAGCCGTGCTGTTGGAGAATCGAAAAAGACTTTCTTGTTGTTGCAACGAGTGTACAAAGTTACTGTTTACGGAAATAAAAGTGTTACTTTATCTCGACTACGTCTGTCTTCTTTACTTCACACCCACACAAAAAAGTCACAATATTATAGACACTAAAGAGACAGGACCCCCTTGGAATCTTTATATCCCAACAATCATGTTAGATTTGCATAAAGAAGGAAAAAGTCAAACAAATACATCTTGGAATCAAATGACAAAAAATTCATTGTGTTTTCTGACTCAATTAGTACGCTGATGGCCCTGAAAAGTAAATCTTTGCCTCTCTCCCTTATTGAAGACATACAGACGCTCTTCAACGAAATTCACAAAGAAATATAGAAGTACAATGGCATGAATACCACCACATATGGGTATCAAAGGAAATGAAGCAGCAGATCAAGTAGCGAAAAAAGCTACAAACCCCCTGTATCAGATAAAACTATTGCTACCCCTCACCAAGACGCCACCAGGAATATAAGAACTAAAGTACATGAACACTGGCATCATAAACGGTTATGAGAAAATACATCAAAAATATTCGAAATCATTACAAAATCAAGAACTCAATATTCCATGGCACCCCTCAAGAGAGCAGAGCAAATTTTAATCTCCCGTTTGAGGACAGGACACTCCAGACTCACATACTCATATCTACTCACTAAGACCGAACCACCACAATGTACAGAATGTAATGTAAGACAATTCATCAGACACATAATAGCAAAATGCCCACTTTATTCCAAACATAAGGAGCTATACAAACTTCCATCAGAATTCCACGCAGCTTTGTCAGAAACCAAAAACACAAGGCACTCATTCAGTTCATCAGATCTACCAATCTTGCCAGCCACATCTCAAGAAGAGTCAGAGAGGATATCATTATAATCGTAATCGGCCAGGAAAAAAGTCATGATGATGATGATGATGATGATGATGATGATGATAATGATGACGATGACGATGACGATGACGATGATGATGAGGAGGAGGAGGAGGATGAGGATAACAGTAGATCTGACAGCTTTCTTTTGTTAGTTAAATAGTGTACAATAAGCAATTGATTTAGTGTAGAGCAGCTTACTAATGAAACAAAAATAAAAGTAAAATGTGTAACATGCCGCAATCAGTTCTTTGTCACTAAAACGCATTCTTTATTTACGAAGTATAAATACTGTTTCAAACAGTTTATTTACCAATACTGTTCCACTGATGCGTTATTTGGGTTTGCTTACTGTGAGTTTCTCTTTTACAAACCTCTGGCTTGGAAACAGATTTCTTGAGATATATATACAAGATATATGTGCGCATTGTTGATGGTGATGTGATTGCCAGCTTAGATTCGATTTCATCGCATCACAGTTTTTAGTTTAAAACTAGTTATAAAGAAGCAATCGCTTGAAGCTTATACTACATTCAGATTCCAGTAACGTTGGAGCTCGATAATAGTCGAAGAGTGTACCAAGAAAGCAGTGTTCAGTGACTTTAGTTCAGTGTCGAGTAATAGCCATTTTGATTTCTATTCGGTGCACATATTCATCACGCGTGTGCTAGTGTAACTTATATTTCCTTATGGCGGGGGAGGCTCCCCCGCCACTTTCGGACGTTCTCGAACATGAGAAAAATATTCCAGTGACTATGGATATCTCCCCCGTAATTGATTCGAATACAGAAATAGTTAAACCAACTTTACAATACGATAATCAAGATACTGCACCATTTATAGTAGTATTAACTAGTTCAGTGGGTACCATAACCCAAATACATCCACTTAAATTGGGCAAACTAATATTCGAAAATCACCAAAATCTAGCAGTAGAGAAAATTATAAAAACAGGAAAAAATAGATTAGAAGTATTTCTACCCTCCGCATCTGCCGCGAATGCATTACTCAATTCAGACTGCTTCGAAAAACCAGCTGAAGGCATATATACCACATCACTATATACACACAAAAGGAGTTATACATAACATAGACACTGAAATCACAGAAACAGAAATCCAAAAATATGGACAAACTATAGAAGGTTATCCAATACAACATGTATATCGTTTTAAACGACGTGTGCTATCAGATAATGGGACAATAACCTACGAACGCACTCAAACATGCCTATTAACCTTTAGATCGCAAATGCTCCCACGAAAGTTTCGCTTATATTACAGCCAGTTTCCAATTTCACCTTACAAAGAAAGAGTATTACAATGTTTCAAATGTGCTAAATTCGGTCATTCTACCAAAACATGTCGTGGTAATACCACATGTATGCGTTGTGCAGACAACCATATCACCTCAGATTGTGATAGCGACATCTTGAAATGCAATAATTGCACACTTCCACACCGTGCTAACGACAAACATTGCCCAGTTTTTCTGCGCGAACAAGCAATCACTGATAAAATATCATCCTTACGTATCTCAAGATACGAAGCTATACAGTTAATTCGTGGGGACCAGTCATACGCTAGTAAATTACATAGCCAAACAGATCCACACAACACAAACCCCGCTTCTACCAAAATGAATCAATTCATCCCAGATAAACCCATCATAATTCGTAATACTGTTACAAGACCTTACAAACATAAACCCTTCGAGATACCCCAAACACCTCCACAACACAAACGAATCAAATCGAATAACACTAAACCACATTTCCAGATTCCGTCCAATCAACCTTTCTACTTTACGGGGAGAAATAGTACCCGTGAATCACATACTCCCATATATCTACAAAACCAAGAACGCCAGGAGACATCTTCCGAGACACTTCCTATTAAACCCTCCCTTTCTCCTTTGTCCACTCAAAAAGTGGACAGTCAACTGTTCTTCAATTATCTAGAAGAAATGGGAAAACTCACCAGAAAAAATGAACCCATTCCGAGCGAGGCCTTGAATCAACTTCTATGCAAATTGATATCCTCAATCAGAGCTAACTAAATTGATCACACTCATAGCATGGCTCCTTTCACGATAGTTCAATGGAACGCCCGTTCCATAAAGCCAAAATTACACGATCTACAACATCTCTTAGAGAGATATCACATAGACATTATAGTGATTTCAGAAACATGGCTAACCCCTCAACAAACATTTCGATATCCTCCATTCCAGGTTATCCGACAGGATCGCTTGCATGGGGGAGGAGGAGGAATCATGGTTCTTCTTCATCCTTCTTTGTTGGTGTCCTCTTTTCAAACAATCAACAGTTTCGACGAGCAATTTCAGGCCATATTGCTCCAACTTCCTAGTTTGCAACTAATAGCAATCTATAATGCACCACAACATTATATTTCTCGTACTTTCTGGATGAATTACCATTACTTCCAAACAAAAACACCATAACCTGTGGCGATTTTAATCTTGGCCTTACTCCGAACCAAATTCGTTGTTCCCAACATAATTTTTCCTTTCTTCATCAGCTAATAGAACAACATTTCCTTTTGCTTAATGACGACTCACCAACCCGATTTGGTCCTCCTCATCAACTTCCCTCATATCCAGATATATCACTGATATCATCATCGCTATGGCAAAATACCCATTGGAGAGTAAGACTTGATTCTATGGGAAGTGATCACTTTCCCATATTTATAAATATAGACAAACCACCTACTTTAGATGCTCGTCGACCTTCCATTCCTCGTCAACAAATACTGGATTGGAATGATTTTACCAACAGGCTAATAGCAATTTCATTAACATCTAACAAATCATACCCAACACAACATCCTATGGATCACGTGTCTTTAATTGTAGCAACGGTACTATCACATATATCTCCAACTCGGATACACTCTTCCAATACAACTAGGTACAAACCCATTTGGTGGTCTCCAGAATGTTCCGAGGCAGTTGCTAAACGTAGATTAGCATTAAACCAATACCGTCAAACACCAACCTGTAACCAATTTATAGTTTTAAAAACACAATGCGCATCCACTCGACGCATCATCCGTTACCATAAACGCAAAGGTTGGCGAAAATTCTGTACGGAATTGTCACCATCAATTACTACCTCCACAATGTGGCGTAAACTACGTTGGTTCACACGACATACCGGACACCCTACTAATCCCATAGTCATGGACATACATCTTCAACAACAATTTCTAGAACAACACACTCCAGACTCGGTACGTAACAATCCTCTTTTTCTGAATTCCATGACACAGGAAGAACCTTTATTTGAGGGTGCACTAGCACTCATGTCACCTATTTCAACACACGAACTATCTAATGCACTTAATTCACATCATAAATCCACCGCTTCAGGACCAGATAGAATATCATACGAAATGATCAAACACTTTCCACATACCTTAAATCTTTTGATTACACATGGGTATTCATACATTCTTTACACAGGTCATATCCCAGATTCATGGCAACACTTCTACATCATACCACTTCTGAAACCAAATAAAACAGGAAGGGCAGCAAATCACTATAGACCGATTGTCCTAGCCAACACACTAAGGAAACTATTTGAACAAATTCTAAAAACCCGACTTACGTTTTATATGGAACGTTACGGTTTTTGGCCCAAAGGACAACACGGATTCAGAAAACTATTCTCCACACATCACAACCTACTTCAACTAACGCATGACATACACGTCAATTGGACCCACAACCGAGGACTTCTAGCCCACTTCTTAGACATTTCCCACGCATACGATCCTGTACAGTTGGACATCCTCATCCCTATTTTAAGGAAACTTTTCATTCCAGCACCTATAGTACGATGTATTTACCACCTGTTTATTAACCGTAAAATTCAATTAAATCTACACTACTCATACACCCAAATTCGCTACAGTTCTCAAGGATTACCCCAAGGTACTCCTCTAAGTCCGCTACTATTTATTATTTATATCCAGGAACTTAGTACTCTTCCTTTTAAGCAGAGTCAACTGCTCCTTTTTGCTGATGATATCCTCCTTTACTCTCCGGCAACGATTCAGGAAATCCGTTTATCGACACATAAGTTACAACATGACTTAGACTTGTTAGTGCAAACCCTCCTACGATTAGGGTTAAAACTCAATGTTAGTAAAAGTCATTCTATTTTCTTTAAACGCGGCACACCAATTTTACAATCACCGTTACATATTGACGGACATCCTATACCTCTCACGCAGTCAACCAAATTCCTAGGCTTATATTTTGACCATAAACTATCCTGGAAAAATCATGCTGTGTATCTTCACTCCACCCTTAGATCAACCCTTCCCATATTTAAATACATACAAGGTCGACATTGGGGAGCACACCCACGATACCTATATATCATATTCAAAGCCCTTTGCCAATCGAAAATAGATTACGGAGCCATCACTATTACTGCATATCCAGTTGGAATGCAAAATAAAATTACATCCATAATTTATCAAATTGGTAAACTCATTTTAGGGATCGGCGGTAAACCTGCTACTCAAAAAGTTTTTGCCGAATTAGCAATACAAAATTTCGCCGAACGGCAGATAACCCTAACTATTCCTTTTATAGCAAAACTCTTTCTCTTCACAGAGACACCGCTGTTCTCTAAATTGCAACTAGGCCTTAATATCCGTTTACAGTGCAAAATAGGATCACGGAAGCAGACACTGATATATTTTAAAATATTTAAAGCTTTCAAATCATTCCAGGGAGGGATGTCCCATAGGAGACCTCCCTTATATTATCTCAAATATGATCAACTGATCCCTAAAACCAAATTTATTCTGTCTAACTGGTAAAAACATGATGTTACTACCCCTAAACAGTTTGCATACTTCCTAGACCAGTTTTCTCAATCTTTATAATCACCCCCTCAGATTATATATACTGATGGATCACTATCTGACCATGGGGCGGGAGCTGCATATTTCAATCAAACCACGGATACCAGAGACTCATTCACTCTTCCACGTTATTTTTCTAATTATTCAACAGAAATATACGCAATATACCAAGCTCTATATTCTTTACGTCATATACATAATTCCACAATCCTACTCTGTATCGATTCCTACAGTGCTATACAAACTCTTAATAGATTCCAAATAAAACCTTCTCTTGATTGGTGGGAAATATTATGTTTCCACGAACTAGATTCTTTAGATCAACGACATAACATGACACATATGATATGGATACCTGGACATTCCAACATAACAGGTAATGAGTACGTAGATAAACTGGCCAAAGCAGCTGCCAATAATTCTCCCCCAAATCCATCACCAGGAATACACATCCAGGACGTCCGACAACATATTACTCATCATATCGATACTTATTTCCATCTACCTAAATCATCTAAAACACCATGGTTTTCAGTGGGAAATGTAGATAAAGAGGCTATATCTCTGGCAACGAAATAGAAATTAGGCGTAGCACCCACCCCGGCTTATTTATTTAAGATCGGAAAACGCGATACAGATTGCTGTGAGTGTGGTCAGTTTGGCGATGCAGATCATATATTCTTTCAATGCCCTAAAAATTACCAACATTCGGCATCTCTATATTCACACATATGTGCACGTATTGGACACGGTCCCTGGAATATTTCCTCACTTCTAAATTGGAAAATACGTTATATAGCACCACTTATTCGTTTCCTCAGAAAATGTAAAATGAAACTATAATACTAACAGCATAATAAGAACATATGTATATTCAAATTACATCTTATGTTACATCTACATCTCTACTTCATCAAAGACACCAGACGCGGAAATCCAGAATACACTGGATACAGCGTCATTAAATAAACCAACAACAACAACAACCAATACTGTTCTCTGCTTCTACCTGTGGCTTCTACCTTCTGATCAATCCCACTGATACAAACTCTGTGATATTTCTGTACCTATACTTTGCAGAGGTTATGGTTATAGAGTAACTGTAACTTTTTTCTAGAGAGTTCGAGCGTGGTTCGAGCTGAGTGGGAGGAAACTTCCAATTGTTTAATTACTCTGTGTAGGGTTGCCATTTGCAAATGCAAATATGCGTGCAAGATTGTTTGTACTACTGTCATTCCGTTGACGGCTGTTTTTTTATAGTAAATAGTAGTGTTAATTTTGATGTTAAAACTTAACTGATCGTAAGTTTGTAAATTGACTTATTCATAAGTGCAGGATTGAATATGTCTATTTGTTCGTTTCTTTTTTGCGTGACAGTGACCATGCTGTATTTCATGTTTCAGTTACAAAAAACGCAGTTCGCAATGAGCAGTCACCATCATTTGGGTCTTAACGCTCCCACTGGGGAAATTGAACATATCAACTACTTATCGGAGCATATTGGGGCATTATACCTCAACGATGAATATAGCGACGTGATATTAACCGTCGACGGACAGCGGTTTCATGGACACAAAGTAATACTTGCGGCACGAAGTGAATATTTCAGGTAAATAACTTTCATTTACACACTTTAAGAGGGCAAAGTAGAAAGCTAAGCTATGTGTTTTTAAATACGAAGCAAATTTAAATTAGGGTATTGAGGTTAGGGAGGGCACTAAGCCCGCGCCACTTCATAAGGGGCGTTCCTCTCAGAATTAGGTTATGAATGGCAGGCAAGTAGGTATCTTCCTGAGGTAAGATCTAACCCTTAGCAATTCACAAGCTATTTACAAGGTTTACTCTGTTACTCTAAACGATATTTTTCGACGTTTCCAAAGTGCCTCAAATTAGGCCAATACTAATTGTTCTCTGTAATGATCTGCTTATTCCATAGCATATCTGTATAGCAAGGTATAGATTAAAACATATGTAAATCTTCAAAAGCTATGATAGTCTTTCCTGTGGTATATACTTAAACTAAACAAGTGAATGTATCCTTTCATTAGATAATTTAACCATTTACTAAATATTAAACAGGTATGATAATGCAGTTTTATTTGTGATAACTAGGGCTAGGAAGTTCATGCATTTGCATGTTTTTTCATAGGGGTTAAAAATGTATGCTTTTACATTATGTGCACGAATTATGGAATTTTCAGTTATTTGTACGTGATTGTATGGTGCATATGACTGCATATTTTCTTGATTTTTGATAAATGCATATTATTTCAATATTATAGCCCCTATATTGAATATTTTAATGGTTTTTATGGTTTTTTATTAGTTTTTTCCATCTGGATAATATTTATCATATTGGTAGTATTGCACAAGATACAAATCACAAAGATTTCAATATTATAGCCCCTATCTTGCATATTTAATGATTTTTATGTTTTTTTTAATTATTTTTTCCATCTGTATAATATTATTCATATTGGTAGTAGTGCACATGATGATACAGCTCACGAGGTGGCAAGAACTAATGTTGAGTCATGTTGTCATGAAGTGAATCCCCTGTTTTCATCCTTTCATTATTTATGCAGGTGCGTAGAGAATAATCAGTGTTATCTGAGACGTTTATATTAACAAAGATAAAGTGCACGTCAGTGCTTGCTTGCCCACAGTTGTGCCGTGGTTTTCAAACGTAAGTGTTGTGAACTGGAACGTGTGAGTGAAATGTAGGAAGTGAGAAAAGATTTCCAATAGTTCAGCACTAGACCAGCAAAGCATAAGGAGAATTTAATCAGAACATTTGCAAACAAAGAACCTGTTCAAAAACAGCTAGTAGAGTGTTTAGGAAGTAGGGTTACTGAATTTTGCAATGACTTGTGCCAAGCATTTTTAGCTGCTGATATTCCCTTGTTCAAAATTAATAAACCAACATTTAAAAACCTATATCAACCTTCTTGTCAAGTATACTTGACAACACGTGCCTGAAGTAAGTACACTGCGTAAGACTTATGTAGTACATTGTTACAATAAGGTATTGTCGAATATACAAACTGACTTAGCGGTTTAGTTTGTATGGTTTTCTGTTGATGAAACCCCTGATTCTGAGCGCCGTTCTATTGTGAATATAATCGTGGGTGCTTTAAATAATGAACGAAAGACTACACCTTATATTCTTAATGGGTGCGAATTGTCGGCCACTGACAATGTAACTGTGACCCAGTTTGTGATGGACTTTTTTAAATTACTATGGCCGTGTGGAATAAAATACGACCGGTTACTTTTATTTGTTACTGATGCAGGTCCTTATATGGTAAAATGGCAAAATCAGGACAAACTCTGAAAGGTATTTTTCTTAACTTAATTCATATAACTTGCTTGGCACACGTTCATCACATTTCTGAAACAATACGTGATTATTTCCCATTGGTAGATAGATTTGTGTCCAGTACAAAGAGAATTTTTGTTAAATCTCCTAAAAAAAGTTGTTTAGATCAACAACACCTAAAATCCGACTTCCTCCCGCACCAGTGTTAACTGGACGGGGAACATGGGTCGATGCAGTTTTATATTATGCTGAGCACTTAGAAATAGTCAAAGAGGTTATTAATTCATTGGACTCGAAAGATGCTTTATCAACAGAAACTACAAAATATTCTGTCAGCCACTGGGTTAAAAGAGGATCTTAGTTTCATATCTGCCCATTTTTCTTTCTTACCAACAGCATGGAAGCTATAGGATCTCCTTTGCATTAATCATTTACTGTCTTTGAAAAAAACAATACGTGATCTAAGTTCGGTTCCTGGTAGCATAGGAAAAAAATGAAAGAAAAATTGAATTAAATTCTGGTTATAAACAGATGTGGGATATTCGAGACATCCTCAAAAGGAAACCATCTGTCATACCAAGAGACTACACTCTCTCTGTGAAGTAGTTGACATCATTTAAATATGCCCTAATAACATCTTGTGACGTGGAGAGAAGTTTTTCACGTTACAAAAGTGTTTTGCGAGACAACAGACGATGTTTTACAGTTGAAAATTTGTGCAAAATGTTGGTTGTGAACTGCAATTTAGCAGTTAATACTAGCAGCGGGACCACTTCTGCTTCAACCTCTAAGGAATAAGGTAACTTTACTATTTATACTAACTTGTCTTGTCTACTGCAAAGGGTCATTAATTGTCTTAATTAAATAGTGCATATTTCTTGGCATATTTTCAGGTTTTTAAGAGCATATTTGCATGCATATTTCAGTGTTTTTAGGGCATGAACTTCCGAGCTCTAGTGATAACTCTTACAATAGAGAGGAGACACTCACCCAATTTAATAATTGAAAAACTTGCTGAGCCACCAAATTTCTGTTATTTTGGCTAAATTGAGCCAGCCATATTGCCTACTGGCAGTGAAGGGAAGGTTAAATAGTGGGCTAGTATGTTAATTTGCAAAATGCAGTCTCTAACTGGCAGATTTAACCTAACCATGCAGTAATTAAAACCGCAATCCACATATACCCATCTTGGATTAAGGTTCTATATAGCATATGGTCCTAGAATTAATATTTAATGTACATATATATAAAATTGAATATTTTTTAGTTTAGGTGACGCGAGCACTTGGTCAGAATTTCGGATAAATCCAACTCGGCAATGTGTACGAATGGTCACAAAAGTTGCCGAGGTTGCTGTGTTAATTCAGCGCTGCCAACAGAACAATTTCCCCAGGAGTTTGTTGCCAGTAGTAAGTTTGAATGTTTTAGCGGGACCCGGCAGTATGCTGGTGACCTTAGAAGAAAGTTGTGAGAGTGCAATGGATCGCTTCATTATCATAGTAGATTTAGCGCCTCTATGCTATAATGAGGAGGAATGCATGCAATTTCTTTACGACGAGGGCCTGCTGAGAACTCGAATGCTATGCAGGGAATGTGATGCTGTGCTACACCCCGTGATGAGGATATTATAATATAAATATAATATATAATATTATATATAAATAATATATATGATATAAATGTAATAATAATAAATAATAATATAAAATAAAAAAATAAATAAATAAAAAAAGAACGAGCCAGCATTTCGTGGACCCAGTAACAGGCAATAACGATAATGTACACAATAATTTCCACAACAGTAGTATGGAGTCGCACTAGCGATATATCTGTGTGAGCATAATAATGTACACGGAGTAGCGCTAGCGGTATGTCTGTGGCGCAACGACACGAGTGCATTTGTGCTTCGTTGGCAATGAAAATTAGTATAGTGTAAAAAGCAATGTTGGCAGATGTGAAAATGGTCTGCTAGTGACAGCCATCTCATGCAGCGAAACCTAGTGGCGATTCTGAAACTACTGTCAGCACATGCACAGTAAGTAACTTCGGACTTAGAATCTGGCCGACAAGTGGCAAGTAACCTAATCTAAAGTTGAGCCTATAAAATTTATTTGTTGATCAAAGTATGATTAACCTGCAATTAACCACAACTATAGCAAAATATAGTGAGGATCCTAAGCCTGCAAAACATAACTGGGATATTGAGGACTGTAAGCTACAAAGCATAGCTGAGGGATGTTTTTTATAAGCAGAAGAGTGTAGCTTGGTTGCATCTGCGAAGCAACGGGAAAGAATAGGCAAAACATCAGTACAGTTAATACCCAATGATTACTCAGGATTACTATGCACATCTCCTTGAATACCTAAATTAAGTCTTTCCCTCCACGATACTGTACCATAGAGGAATATGGAACCAGTACCCTCACCTTGTGCTTTGCATTACCATTTTCTGATTGATTACAGCTGTTGCCATAGTGCATGTCTTGCCAACACCATGGAGGGAACAATAGACAAAAATAAATGTGTGAAAGATTTAATGGTATTTGTTAACATTCAGCTTACATTTCTGGATCATCCTTTCATGAATAAAAACCCTTGCATTTGAGCATCTGATTCTGTAGTGCAGATACTGTTGCAATACTGTGTTACTATGTAAAATGTTTTTCTTTTTAGTATTATGGAACTGGATTTATAAGAAAGAAACCAAGTAACTTCTTCACGTGTATGAGGAGATGATAATCACTATGTGCGAAATCAGGGCTGTAGGGTGGGTGATCCAATACTTTGCATTTGAACTCTTGCGGTTTGGTCACGCTATATCATGCTGTAACCATGCAGGAAAATCATGCCACAGATCGACATGCCATGACATTTGTTTTGAATGGCCCTTCTCAAGTTGGTTAGTATGTTATGTAGTTTCAGCATTAATTGGGACATTTCTCCCCAGGAACTTCACTAGCAAAATTGCTCTTTTGTCCCAGAAGACAGTTGTCATGAGTTTCCTGCTGGAAAGTGTTTGACAACACTTCTGCTTTCTTCAGGCTAGGTTAACACTTGAACTGAGCTTTTTAACATCGATATTGGTTATTAATGTAGGCTATCTAATTTTTCTATATTTTGTGATAATGTATATTTTAACAACATAGAATTTCTTTGTTATTTTTCAACGCATGTTCTGACGTAGTATCCTGTGACGTTGGGCATTGTCTTGACGGGGTTACTGTGGCAGCTGGGCTTTCCTACCTGGAAGTTGATTCTGAGAAGTTCCAGGGTTGATACTGTGGTACCTCTTCTTCTTTTCCTTGGCTCCAGCTGGCTGCATCTTTCTGGAAATTCTTACGAGCTGAGTAGTCACTCCCTGGTAAACGGAATTGCCAATCTAGGGAGTGGATATGGGAGATGGAAACAATATCCTTCACCTTGATTTCAACAGATTGCACATAATTTATTTGAGGCACTTATACATACACTTAGTTCGCTCACAGAAACGCTTATTAATGTTGGAATGCTGGCTGTGAATATGTTTTCTCAGCTCCACTCTTACGTGAAGTTTGCCGATGCTGGATTAATTAAAAGACCATTACTGGTTACTTTTCCATGACGTGATTATATGCCTTCGTCACTTGAACTCCTTTTGGCTCAGTACCTAACTTGGCATGTACTTATAGGGTTATTTTAGCGTGCACATGTGTCTGAAATTTTCAAAGAACTTCCCTGATTTCCTTTTTACTCCTCTGTATTAGGGATTATACCTTCCCTACCTGATGTAATTTTATTTGTCAGCTGGCAGATGCCACAAACAAAATTTTGAATTTGTACCTCATAGATTTGTCCTATCCATATCCCCATATCACCACTTACCAATTTTCAGCATGAAATGGAAGAATCCTTTCCGCCTTTTTACAGTGGTACTGCAACCACAGAGTCCTAAAACCCCGTACTCGCTCCTGTACTGCACACTTTCAAGCTTGTAAAACATTTCCTTCAGAGCGGTTTCCAACGTTAAATCTTACTACAATACAGAATATTTTACAGATATTAATTCTTAGTCTAATCTCTAATTAAATATTTACAAATTACTTCCCTAAATAAGCTACATTGTCCTAATACTACATTGTCCTAACACATGCATTACATGTGTTTGACGCTAATTGTTTATATACATGAATTGTTTTCAAACTCCTATGAAAGGTGTTTATATTTATACTCTTAAGTCAGCCTTGTTTTGGAGCGAATGACAGGACATTTCCGCCTCAATTGCATCACAAAAATGATTCATTAGTAACAAGTATATAAATAAGGAAATAATGAAGCTATTAACAGTGAAGCAACAAGAATCTAAAGTAAAAACTTGAAAACTGTATTGGCCCGAGAATAAGCCACACTTTTTATCTAAATTTCAGCTCGAAAAGCAACTTATATTCCTGCCTAGTGTTTTTACACACCCTTGCTGCAAAAACTGTATGCTCATTTGCAACAATACAACTAGCATCTGTAACAGAAATTGGCAACAGGGCATTTTATTATGCAACAATACAAATTTTATCAGTATTTTTTTGGCGTTAATATTGTGCAGGTCTAACAAGGCTGTTTTGCTAGCTTATAATTCAATTTCAGCGGGATATTAATCACCATCAGTACCATATCACTCCCATAATTTTCTTTATGAATACTGCTAAGAAAGTCGACTTATGCCAATATAGCATCATCAACCCAAGGAATTTAAGGCACTTACGATGCAAGCGTCAAACCTTCAGCAACACACATGAGTGCAGTGTGTAATCTAGATCACTATTTTGTTCAAGTTTGTTCTAAGGGGCATGTTGGAAGCAGTATTTGCCGGCTGGGTTATATGTGGGATATATGGCCTTGCTTACTTTACTGACATTAGAACAGATGTACCTTGAAGGAAGGAAGCAGAATAGTGATTTGCAGTTGAGAAAACTATAAAGCATCTCTAAATGCAAATCATTAACAAACAATATCTCTTCAGTGATATGGATGTGAAATCACCTCCATTTAAAATGACGGATGAGCGATATGGGCGTTGTATACACGTCCTGTGCGTTTGTGCATTTAACCCTTATTTATCCCTTATCTAACTAAACTTGTTTTAATTTTCCCTTTATGAAACATTTAAGTAAAGTCTATATACTTTACTGGCTTACCTTAATATGTTCCTTGTGCAGTGATATGCCTCAAAACAGGGATAAACACACAAGGGTACATCTCCACATTCACGAATTCTCTTCTTGCGGCACACGAAACACTTTCGAGATGGGTGGGACTTCTTTGCTATCGGTGATATCCTTTTAGGATAACGTTTTCCTTGAAGTCTGAGGGGTGCAGGGGTTCTGGATTTTCTACCCCCAACGTGGTATTGTTCAATTAGGCAGCGAGCTATTGATAGTCGGAAGTCCAGGTAGGTCATTATCCTGTGTGGGTTTAGAGCTCTCCAAATTACCAAACAATTTTATATGGTTATATCCAGTTGGTGCAAAAATAATTTTTTATACCACTTCTCACTTCAGCTACAAGCAGGAAAGTATACGTATGTATTTCAAGAAAGAAAGAAACAGAGTCTATTAAGTTAAGAAACACGCGCAAGCAAAAGTTGCAAACATACTCTATTCTGATGACTCAAGAGACCACGCATACCCTAGTGCTTTATTACACAGTATGCTGATGCACAAGCCACACATACAATGGGTCAACTGCTGTTTCTTTCAGAGAACTTATATTACATGCGTTTGTCAGAGGAAAGTTAACTTTTCACCACTGAAACAAAGTAGTGCCATTTGAACGTTTTGTAAAGGCAATTCAACTTTGCTGATGATGTACATGTATACTGCATATAACAAGTTTTATACCAGTTTTTGTTTCATGGAAATAACTTAATATTTACACTAAATACAGCTGTGTATATACGAAGAACTTTTAGGGCATTTAAAACTTTAAATGCCCTGCACTGGATATTGGGTAGCAGTTCTCGGCTCGCGGACGTTTTAAATGGCCGTCGCTCAAGAGGTTAATGCCACAAAAGTATTTGACAATACTTGTATGCTATGGTGATATCTACATTTTACCAATAGGCAAGGCTGCCGTAATGACCTCTGCAGTTAAAGGCGGAATATAAATGTAACAATTAAAAAAAACTGATGTGTTGTACTCACATGACTTTCTCTACTCTTGTACTAACCATTCTAACAAACTCTTATTCCTGTATCTCCATGTTAGTTAAGATAAACATTCGTACAAATTATCTTAGTGCTTATGTCCTTGTAGGTGCAAGGGGAATATTAGAATACAGAAGGCTTTGTGCGACAGTCAAATCTTTTTGACCTTTGAGATTCCGTTCTCTTTGCACGATTAACATATAAAAAAATTAACAACGTTGTTGCATTTCGCTAAGTTCTAAGTTTTCCGAAACTCACACACATAACAAGGAATATCTCCGAAATGGTTCACCCTACAAGAAAGTTTATTGAGACATAAATTGTGTATTTTAGCAAGATCTACATTTTTTGTATTGTATAATTTGGTCTATCTCTAACGGTTTACCAGTTATGCAAAAGTCGTCCAGAGTAAATACGACTACAGAAGCTATAGCCAGAAAATTCAAGATATACATTTCATTTGTCATAAAAATATCTCAAACATATGACATTTTAATCAAAATCGTTAGAGCCATTTTCAAGAAAATCAAAATTTTCGAAAAATCTTCCATGTAAAGGGTAGTCTAGGGTGGGGCTATTTTCTTTAAAATCTTCGTGTCCCATCCTTGAAAGACATTAAACTTAAATACCAACTTTGGTTTTTAACCGACTTTTCATTTTTGAGCTATGCTGTCCACAGACTGACACACAGACACACACACGGACCTTTTTCTAAAAATGCTTTTTTTGGATTCAGAGGGTCTCAAAACATATATTTCCAGTGAAATCTCGACATCGAATTTTTGGGTGGTGGAATACAATACTTCCCCTACTTACCAGTAGAGAAAGTAAAAAGTTCAGATGATTCTATAGCAGAAAGATACATTTAAAGCATTAAAGTTCTTTGTGACAATTTCAGTTTCATTGTTATTTAGTGACATTTCTCATAAAAATATATCAAAAGTTGAAACTAGGAAGAGCTGTTATTTTTGTTAAATTTGTTCTTAACAGTAGTCTTGTTAAATTTGCCCATTTGTGAAGTCCAATTAAATGCATTTATTGAAACATGACTTTGTGTGGTTATTGCACTGAAGCATTCCAACAAGCTTCTGATCCAGTAAAATCAAGTATCAGGGGTCTCCATCTAGGGGATATGTGAATAGCGACCACAAGGTACCCAAGCTGAGCAGAACATTACTTCCACTTACTGGTGTTTTGCTCCTCACTGTAACTTTTCTATCTGACTTTACCTTGGTCATCTCTTGTTCTCTTCCGACCCCGATGCTATTAGGGTTCCTGAGGGCTAGGGAGTCCTTATTTTTCCAACCTCTTCATTTGTCTATAAAATCTTAACCCCTAACATGCTGACCTGTCATGGCATGTAATACGTCCTCTGATTGGTAATCAGAGGATATGGTCGGTGAATTTATTTTGATAATTCTCCTGGTCAGGTCAGTGAGACCCGTAAACCAACGACAGGTGTGGTCCTCCAGACATTCTGGGGGTTGTGAGAGAGCGATGTGACCGCCAAAACATAAAAATATGGTACTCTCTAAAAAGCGGTTACTATTACTGCTGTTGCTCTCTTCAAATTCATTAAAAAGTATTGAAGAGCAAGAGGATTAATGACTTCATTGTCAGAAATTCAGCATTAGCTAACAACAACAACATTTATGGCATTTTTACTCAGGGGTCTCCGTCTAGGGGATATGTGAATGGCGACCACAAGGTACCCAAGCTGAGCAGAACATTACTTCCACTTATTGGTGTTTTGCTCCTCACTGTAGCTTTTCTATCTGACCTTACCTTGGGCATCTCTTGTTCTCTTCTGACCCCGATGCTATTAGGGTTCCTGAGGGCTAGGGAGTCTTTATTTTTCCAACCTCTCCATTTCTCTAATTTCTCTATAAACTCTTAACCCCAAACATGCTGACCTGTCATGGCATGTAATACGTCCTCTGATTGGTAATCAGAGGATATGGTCAATGAATTTATTTTGATAACTCTCCTGGTCAGCTCGATGAGACCTGTAAACCCATGACAAGTGTGGTCCTCCAGACATTCTGGGGGTTGTGAGAGAGCGATGTTACCGCCAAAACACAAAAATATGGTGCTCTCTAAAAGGTGGTTACTATTACTGCTAAGATCCTTAAACAACCTACAAAAGTGGACCAAAGAAAATTTAATGACTGTTAATACAACAAAATCAAACTACGAAGTCTTTTCACTAAGAAAAAACCACTAAAAATAAAACTAAATTTTGAGGGTCAACAATTACGAGAAACACAGGAAGCAAAGTATTTAGCAGTTACATTTGATACCAAACTTTCATGGACCAAACAAATAGAAAATGTAATGCAAAGAGCAGAGAGGCGCCTTTCACTGTTAAAACTTCTAACAGGAATGAAGTGGGGATGTTACAGAGCAACTCTTAACACAACATACAATGTATATATAAAGCCATTATTTACTTACTGCAGCGAAGTTCTTGTAACAGAAACACAAAAAAGATTCAAATTTTTCAAAACCAAAGTCTGAAACTAATTACAGGTGCTATCAAAACCACACCAATAGCACCTATGGAAATACTAACCAACCAATACCCCATTGAATATGAAATAGAAAAAGTGGCTCTTATTCAACACGAAAAGTTGATCAGACTCCCATTCAATGCATGGCACAAGAGAAATTTTACACATACACTAAAGACTCAGAAGAGCTTTCTTTCCAAAATTCAAGACATCAAGAAGAATGTATACCTTCATAATTCAAAGGAAAACTTCATATCTAAAGTCAGTTGATACAAACATTAGACATTGCATATTATTTACACCTGACAGAAGAAGTTAAGAAAAGTGATACTCCAACTAGTGTCCTAAAATTATTGGCATTAGAGACAATCCATACTAGATTTCCAGAACACAAATGGCTCCATATTTATACTGATGGATCATTGATATCAAACCGAGATGGAGCCGGGGCTGGAGTCACGTGTCACCTCTTTTCCTATTACAAATCTTTAAGTTATGGAACTACAAACTTTGATGGAGAAATTGAAGCAATTCGAATGGCCCTACAAAATCTTTTGAATAGAATTTCACATTTTCATCAAGCAGTTATTCTCTCAAATTCCAGGGCGGCAATTATAGCAATTACTTCCAAGTTGTCACCAAAAAACCAAACAATTATAGAATGTTGGAAAATCCTTACCCATCTAACCGCACTTCAAAAGCACCTAGTCTTCCAATAGATACCAGCTCACTGTGAACTGAGTGTTAATGAGAAAACTAATTTTCTTGCTAAAAAGGGTACTGGCAATGTGCAGAAATCTATAGTTAATCTACCATTTTATGCAGCGAAAAGATTAGTCAACCCTGAATTCAAAAAAATTATTGCAAAATATTACTATGAAAAATCAAAAAATAAAAGATGGGAACTACCAAACATTCAAACAGTAATTCCTGAGTATCCTCGAAAAATAGCAGTTGCAACCTTCAGGTTGATTACAGGACATGACTGTCTGGCCAAACATTTAAACAGAATTGGGATATATTCTTCACCACTCTGTCCTCTATGTGATCTGCAAGAGGAAATGGACCGAGACCACCTTCCAATGTGCCTGGCCACTTCTAGCACCCATCCATCAGTGAAAAATTTTGGAGAGCAAGAGGATTCATGACTTCTTTGTCAGCATTAGCTAACAACAACATATCCCGCAAAGGTATTTGAGAATACTTGTATGCTATGCTGCGATCTACATTTTTATGCAGTAACATTTTATCTGTCTCTTTATGTTTTATCAATCGTAAAACAACCGTTCAGACAGAGTAAAGACGACTTAGAGGCTATTTCTAGAGAATTCAAAATAGTTTTTATTTTTAGAGGTAGAACTGGAACTTAAAAATTCAATGCCACAACTGGGATTTGAACCACAGACCTTCCGCTTACCAGGTGGCTGCTCTAACCATTGAGCTATTGTGACAAACTGCCAGAATGCCATTAAATTCTCAAACCAGTTCGTATTTCTCCTGGTAAACCACAAATGCAGTCTCACATCAGAGACAAATTACCCCAATGGTGACTTACTATTGTAAGTACTTTATGTCCCAGGATTAAATAACCTTTAGATGGTAATTATTTATTTATGCCAACAAACTTATTGTTGGTGTTTTTAAACACCAACAGTAAGTTTGTTTGTTGGCATAAATAAATAATAGTTTTTATTTGTTATGAAAATAATTTAAACTGTAATATTTTAATCAAAATCGTTAGAATCTTTAGTAAATCAGTATTTTCGAAAAGTGTTCCATGCAGAGGGTAGTTGGGATATGCAGATTTTTTAAAAATATTTGTGTTGCATCCTTGGAAGATACTAACCTTAAACACCATATTCTGTATTTATCCAGCGTTTCGCTTTTGAGTGATGCTGTTAACAGATACACACACTCTCTCTCACTCTCACACATACACACATACAGGGAGAGAGATCTTTCCCTAAAAATACTTTTTTTTTTTTGGGATTCAGGGACTCCCAAATTGTGTATTTCCAGTGAAATCTCAGTATCAACTTTTTGTGTGGAATGTTTTGCTTCCCCTGCTTACTGTACATAGCAATTGAAACTAGAGGTCCCTTCTTTATTATGGTAGACTCGAAACATGTATTTCCAATGAAATGTGGCATCTAATTTTAGGGTGAAATACAATACTTGCTATAGGTAAGCAGTAGATGAAGTAATATTTGTGCTATCCCATGAAGCTTAATTACAAATTCCTTAAACAGCCATTCAAATTTAGGGGTGGCACTTATGTGCAGTGGCGGCTTATTTTCGGACCAATAATTGAAACATTCAAATATAATAAAATTCATATTAATACAAGTCCTAAATTAATAATGTGGAAAGCACATTCTTGAGGACTTATATAAACTGTTATCTCCTTGTATTTAATATTTTTAATAAAAGGAAAAAAACAATAGATTAAGTGCAGCATCCTACCACTGCACCAATTAAACATGCCCTTTGCACAAAATAAGGAAAAATATTTAAATATTTAACTTGTAATACATATTGTAGTAGTCTTGCAGTATTATATAGTGTCCCACTCTGTTTTGCTAAGCTGCAGAATTTGGTAAATTTTTCTGGAACACAATGTTTCATCTTGGCATTGTTGCAGCACTCTTGTAAGAAAAAAGCTTATGTTACTGTGCACAAACACTTTGCACATTTCCCTGGGCTGTACTCCTTTGACAGACTTTCAAAGCTTCCTT
This sequence comes from Tenodera sinensis, assembly GCA_030765045.1. Lineage (NCBI taxonomy): Eukaryota > Metazoa > Arthropoda > Insecta > Mantodea > Mantidae > Tenodera > Tenodera sinensis. The sequence continues at coordinate 103,309,610 of CM060963.1, forward strand.
GTGTTATGAGCTTATAATTATTCACAGAATTACATGTGTATTTATTTCAACAGACTGTTTTGTTCTGTCATTTACATCTTTAGACTGGTTAGAAGCATTATTATGAAGGAAATCTAAAGAGAATCGTCCAGGGAAATTGAAAAACTGCACAAAAATTTACTACAGCAAAAATGTGGAGCTCACAAATATAGACCATTCATTTCAACTAAGTTCAAAACATTAAGAGTTGTTTAGGTACAGTAAAACTTCATTTGTACATTTTCCAGGGGAACAAAGAAAGAAAAACGTATTATGTTTAAAATGCATAAATGAAAGTCAGTAAATATAAATTGGAAAATTTATACAGCATATGTTATAGTTCAGAAATGAACAAGAAGAAATAGTTAAACTATACTCGGCAATATGAAACAATACAAACACAACAGAAGTGCACCCAAATAAAAATAAATATGAAGAAGTTACTATAAGAAATAGACCGTTATCTTGGCTTGTTTTTTGTTGGCCATGGCATGAACAATATTTTCAAACCAGTACACTTTGGCCATTATTTCCTCAGGAACATTATGCCATGTCATAAAATGTTTCATAGTCCATAAAGCACTAACAGCATCAATAAAATCCACTGTTTTATGGTACGGCTCTTCAGTATCATCGTCCACATTATTATGGTCTTCGCTCAGATCCCATTGTGAGCCTTCAGCTATCTCAGAGATAGCCATGGCTTCTGTAATGATAACCGGCGTCAACATTCACATAGTCATCAAATGATGTTTCCTTTTACAGTTTCCTCCATCCATAGTCATTATTAGGAACATCGTAATCATCAATAGTATCATCACAACCCACTCCAAATCCAGCTTTCTGAAAACAGTTTCAAACTGTAAGTGTTGAGACACAGTGCCATGATGCTGCGATGTAATGCTTTGCCTACCAAAAGAAAAGAAAATGGTGTAAATTAATTTATGGAGTTTAATTTGTCTGAAGACACAAAATTATTACTATCCAGAGAATTGGTTGCATCTTTTTAATGTGTAGTACCACAAGAAGTACTGGGGAATATACAGCAACTATTTCACATGAACATGAATAAAAATATAAAGAGATGAAATAAATATAGCACTAGAAATCTTACCTGTAACATGTTGATTTTCATTTCGCCCCTTTTTCCAATGTCTACACATCTAATCACATGTTGCACCTGCATCTAACAGTAATGCAACTTGAAGTTGTGTATCACTCTGAGATAGAGCGGCTGTGGCTCACTTGTGCAGTTCGCTGATAAAAATTCCACAGTCATATTCCTCAAGTAAAAAGTAATGAGAGTATGCGTAGAGCATCGGTCCATGAATGTCACACTTCAAAGCCGGTCTTCAAAAGCTTTAGTTCGTGATCTAGGATTTCTTGTTGGTGTATTTTGTAGGGAGTAAGCAACATTTTTAAAATGCAGCTTTATAAATTTGCTAACTGTTAGCAGAGGCAGCTTTTCAATTCCTCACTGTTGGTGCACAGCAGAACTGTTATGCATTGTTTGCTTTGTTTCCTGCCATGAAAGTTTTCCCCTTTGAATGCTGTTGTTTGATCAGTATTAAATAAAAAAAAGAGGTCTGTCTTGTTCATGTTGAAAATGTCCTCAGGAGTGAATTGAGATAACAGTTCTTTCAAACAGTTTTCCTTCCGTTTGCAGTCACTACATCAACACTCCTGCTTTCCCCACAATATTGTGACTGCCTAGCCTTAAATTTGTGTAGCCAGTGTGATGAAGCATTAAAATCTACAGTAAGTCTGACTACCAGTTCACTTGCCTTTTCATAAAGCACTGGTCTGCTGATTGGAATGCCTTCTGCCCTATGTTGCTTGAACCATAGTAATAAACAATCTTCCAAACGTTTGTATTTTCTGTCATGTCTGCAGGTCCACTTGTTTGTAGAAACACATATAGTTGCGCCATTCTTTGTGTTTCCTTTTTGGCTTCTTTGATTCTAGCTTTGCAGTAGCTTGACACATATATAAAGCGGTTGCTTTGTAACAATGTGAAAAGCTGACTTTCGGCGGCTGCTTGACACATAAAGCGTTTGCTTTGTAAGGGACTGGAAAGCCGACTTTCACTCAAACTATAACACATCTGTGCTGTTTTCAATTTCCATTGCCTTAGCTACAATTGTATGTAAGGTAGATGGAGCAATCCCTAATTTCTTAGTAATTTCTGTGTGTTTCATGTTACCACTTTCCTTCACACAGTCAAAATGCATAATTTTTCAGCAATCGTAATGTACTTCCTTTTTCTTTCACCCATGTTCATTAACAAGTTAATCAGAACACAAATGAGGCACAGAGCATAAATGACTGAAGCAAATATGGTTTGGTATTTCAGAACCTTGTTCAAAAATAGCTTCAAGTCACTGTCACTTCCGTGCTGAGGAATGTTTTCTGAAAAATGTACAGTGCAAGTCATAAGCTTTGACTTTGAATATTTCTTGAGTTTTAAAGAAGGAAACCATCATAAATGTATAAAAAGTGCATTTTGCTTTTGGAGACATAAGCTATGATCGTATATGCGTAAAAATTATATAAATGAAAGCCATGAGCAAAATAATTTGCAGTAGTGTGTTATAGGATTTTGCCAGGACCACTTAAAAAAAACAAGTGTGAAAGCTGTATGCAAAGTTTTACTGTATTCCATATAGCAACCTTTCTGTTTCTCTATTGTCATCTAACGGAAATTGAGGCAGTATTTCCACGTAAGCCCTCTAGAACGATTAAATACGAGATTATGGAGGTGGCAGAAAAACTTACTGATACCATAAATTGTAAATATAGTTAGTATAAGTTCAATTGTCTCTTTTAATTGGCTTAATTCGGCTTTGCAACGGAAATCATAAGTGTCTGCAATAATTAAAGTGATTTCTGAATATAAAGTGAACTTCAAATAGATATTTATAGTGGTGGCGAACGACAGAGTGACAGTCCATCAAATAAGTGTAAATTCTGTGACACTGCACTAATAACAGCAAAGATATTGACTTATAAAAATTTGTAATCCATGCATGCTGACCCGTTAGCAAGATTTGAAAAGATGCCAAGCCATATGATTACATAATCTGTGATAATAGACTGAATATGTTCATTTAAAAGTTCAAATAAATTCATTACTTTAAAGTTAATCTATTGTAGTGATTAACTGATATACTCATTGACCCGTACTGTGCCAGAGATATAAAAAAAGATTTAAAGAGTTGTTCATGCTCACCGCTGATCTGTCAAAGAAGCGACAAACCACCCCATTTCCTGCCACATTGGTAGGAGCGACAAAGTGAGTGGTACACCAAACCCTTCAATAAACCTGTCGCAAAATGCTTAAAAATTTACTTCCCCCTCCCTCAAGAATTTGTTTCATTGAATGTTATTTGCTGTTTCTGCATGTTTTATGTAACCAAACACTTTTTACTTAATTGGAAATGATTGCTAAGCAATACTACATTGCATATAGTGTATAGAAGAATCAACTTTTATATGTACACTGGTTATAGAATGGATATATCTGAGTTTGTCATTGCTAGAGAAAGTCATGGGAATATAAGTATGACATCTGATTTTTGCATTTCCTTCCCACTTGCCTCTCAGGATTTAGGGAGAATCGTTTTAGCTTCAAGTGTAAATAAGGTAAGGGTCTCCTTGTAAGGAAATATTAAGCAGTCGTGTTCCTTAAAATAATATACTCGGATCATGATGGATTGCCAAATCATCTGAATGCACAGTTTCTAAAGAGAGGGGTAAATAAAAGTGCTCCGATTTTTGTCCTATTTTGTTTAGATAGAAGGGTAATTACAAATTATCTGAGGTTCCCAATTTATATGATACAGTAAAATGAAATGTATAATTGAAAGATTTTGCATTATCTAATTGTGAGAAGTCCATAGTTGTGTGCTCTTTTATATTGCAGGGCCCTCTTATATGGAGGAATGAGAGAATCTCAGCAGTCAGAAATTGAGCTTAATGGAACATCGTTAAGTGCTTTCAAAGGACTCCTCAAATACATCTACACTGGGCATATGTCCCTAACTAACTTGAAGGTGAGTTTGTGGTCGATTTGCTCTTGTGATAATCAAATTATAAGATGCACATATACTTTCAAGGCACACAATCACAACTGTATTATTCCAAGGGCAACCCTCTATTACAAAGCAAAGAATTGATAAGGGTCATGTGGCTCAATACTACCTCTTATTGTTCATTTATACTTGTTATTAAATCAAACATGTCCAGAACGGGTTATAACAAATGAAGATGAGGATATCTGTACCATAGGTCTCGCTGCTGTCTTGTGGAATGGCTGAAGTTGTTGAAAATCTAAGTAGGATACAGTCATCTTGGTTCACAAGCAAAGTATTTTTCAGCCAATTGTTTTCCATTCGTGTTATGATTTAACATCATACAAGGGACCATCATACGGGATTTCTAATGAATTACAAACTTGTTTTGAGGACATGAAAGATGGGAGTTTGTTGAGCGTCATGTATCTTCGAAGCAAATGGATGGAGCTACCTGAACTGATTACCTAGATCTTTAACAGTGTTTGATGCCTTGATTATATTATGCTTGTGTTTGTGAAGAATTTGTCTAGAAGTTGTAGTGTTTTGCCACAAACCAACTTGGCAGCTATTGCACAGATGTCTTCCTTAAAAACTGTGCAGGTGCTGCGCGCTCGCCTACCACCTAGGCGGCCCGGGTTCGATCCCAGGGACCCGCATGTGGTATTCGTGGTGGACGAAGCGGCGTCAGGGCGGGTTTTCTCCGGGTGCTCTGGTTTCCCCCGCCATCTCATTCCACCGGTGCTCCATCTTCATTCCATGTATCATCAGTGTCACCGCCTGCGGTGCCGTAGTAGTAAAAGCGGGCGTTAAACACTACAACAACAACAACATGTGCAGGTGCTGAGGAGAACAATATCTAAATTGTCAATCCAGCGATTGGTAGCGATCAAATGGCAGTTTTAAGTTGTTGATGAAAGGATTTAACCATTTTATTCACTGCTGGATGAAACGCTGTAGTATGAATGTAAGCTGTACCTGTCAACACAAAATTGAAATAATTTTCCAATTAAGAAGATGTGTCGATTAAATAAAAGCTGCTAACTTATTTATTTTTAACCCGGCAACATTCGTGTCACTTTTGGTAACTTGATCATCTTATTAGAGTTTTTCTAACAAGCTTGGTTTCTTAATTATATGCCTTTATTTTAGGATGTATCATTACAATTAACATACAAGTTTGCACATGCATTGGTGTAACTTATTTTTAAACTAGTGTGAGCAATATCATATTACGAGTACAAATTATGCCCAAACAAGGAAAGGCAAAAAATCTAAACATATTTTTAAAAAACCAGTATTATACAGTATAAATCCTTAAAATATCTATTAGTAGAAATTAAATTTAACTTTTAAGTACACATTTCAGATTCACTGGCATGAATCAAAGTCAATTTCTTGTGAACTATTGATACACACCTTGCAAACATGAACAGTTTTAGCTGTGTGCTCTTTGCAAATTGACTTGGAGCAGATGTTACAATGATATTGGGTGAATCAGTTCTTCCTTCTGGGACAAAGATGCATTATGGCTTTTGCTCTATTTATTCCTTTGTTGTAGTTGGTAATTCACAGATACCAGCAACAGTTTAGATAAAATGAACATGCATTCGTTTCATCAAATGTGGTTTCACAAGCATCTGCAAGAAATTTTCGTTGAATCAACTCTTGGTATTGGTTTTGTAAATTATCTTTGCCTTTACTCCCACAATGTTTAGAAGGCAGAAAAATGTCAGAGGCCAATGATTACTTATTCTCTTGTCCTCTGTCAGGATCTATGTTATTGTTGTGCATGGTAGGTATCAGTAACACTTTCTTCTATCTTTTCTTTGGCACATAGGAACAAAGAAAACAGATTAAGAGGTAGAACTGGAACTTAAAAATTCAATGTCACAACTGGGATTTGAACCACAGACCTTCCGCTTTCCGGGCGGATGCTCTAACCACTGAGCTATTGTGACAAACTACCAGAATGGCATTAAATTCTCAAGCCAGTTCGCATTTCTCCTGGTAAACCACAAAGGCAGTCTCACATCAGAGACAATTACCCCAATGGTGACTTACTATTGCAAGTACTTTATATCCCAGGATTAAATAACCTTCACATGGTAATTATTATTTATTTATGCCAACAAACTTACTGTTGGTGTTTTTAAACACACAAGCCGTGTGTGGGCAAAGTTTAAGAGGTAGAACTGGAACTTAAAAATTCAATGCCACAACTGGGATTTGAACCACAGACCTTCCGCTTGCCGGGCGGATGCTCTAACCACTGAGCTATTGTGACAAACTACCAGAATGGCATTAAATTCTCAAGCCAGTTCGCATTTCTCCTGGTAAACCACAAAGGCAGTCTCACATCAGAGACAATTACCCCAATGCGAACTGGCTTGAGAATTTAATGCCATTCTGGTAGTTTGTCACAATAGCTCAGTGGTTAGAGCATCCGCCCGGCAAGCGGAAGGTCTGTGGTTCAAATCCCAGTTGTGGCATTGAATTTTTAAGTTCCAGTTCTACCTCTTAAACTTTGCCCACACACGGCTTGTGTGTTTAAAAACACCAACAGTAAGTTTGTTGGCATAAATAAATAAAGAAAACAGATGTTAGGTTTCTGTCCAAATGCAAGCATGCTGCTAGTTACTGGCCTATTTTTGACTGGAGTTTCTCTCTTGTTCTTTCTGAGAGTACCTACTACTGTGTAGATATTCCCTCCACCATTAGGAGTTGGATGAGTAATTCACAAAACCACATTACCTGCATCATTTGGGATTTGATATGGTCCAGGTTGCTGTTTTCCCACATACACCTCTGTATTGAGAGTTTAAAATGTTCTAGCATCACACAGTGAGTATATCTTCATACTGTACTTCGCAGGTTTGTTGGGAATATAATGCCAGAATTTTCATTGTCTCCAGAATGCTTCCAGCATTTTATCAGTTGTGGTGTATGCACTGGCACTAGCTATTCATACAGAAATTCAGTCTTTGAATTACCCTGATTGGAGCCAAATTACCTTCTTTCTTCCTTTGCACTCTTGTGACCTTCTGTTCGAATCTTACAGCTTGTAGAAAAGTGGAAAACCTTCACTTACTCATGGATGCAATGAAATCTGGTGGAGTCCCACAGTTTTTCCATATTTAAGTGCTGTGATTTCCTCATTCCAGCAAGATAGAGCACTCCAAAGAAGGCTGACATTTCTTCAAAATATATATTTTGACATTCCTGCATAGTGCATGGATAAGTCTGTACCATTATCTCTAATTCCTGATTTGTGCATTCCACAATGTGAACAATTAAATTATTGGAAAGAATAATTTCAACAATCCAGAACTGTGTTTGCATTCTTTGCTGTGCCTTTTACACCTGGAAGCTGCATGATATTATTCTGATGAGCAATTTTTGCTGGAGGCTCTTTGTTCTTGAAGCTCCATCTTTACCCTCATACATTCCACGATTTCCTGGTTTTGGGCTTGAAAGAGGTGCACTGTCAGAATTGCTGTTAGATTGTTCCGTTGCTGTATCAAGTTCTTCATGCTCAGATTCAGAGTATAGACCAGTGATATTCAACCTGGGGTACACAAAGACTTCATAGGGGGTACGTAAATTTTAATTTAATCTTTATATAATAAAAAATAGGCTATAAATATTATCTATTTTAGATACAATTATGTATAATTTGAATTAAGGATAACACTAGAGCTAGGCCTAGGGGTATAGGCTGAAATGAAAAATTGTCTTTAGGGGGTATGCAGAGAAAAAAGGTTAAATACCACTGGTCTAGGCCATCTATATGCATGTCATCCATCCATTCCTCAAATCACTTCAGAAGGTGTTCTTCTAAAGCCATGTTGGTAACTGAAAAGAACAGGCATTACGCAACTATGATACATTAAGAAATAGAACAAAAGAATAGGAATAGATACAAAAATGTAACAATATGGTGCTGCAGCTTACCTTTCTCATAAGTAGAACAGTAGATGTTGAAATTGTGCACAACTAAACAGAGCTATGCTTCAGAATAAATTCCTGTGCATCGATAAAATCAACAAGACTGCTTTGTTAGAGTTGCATGAACTGTTGTCATCTTCATTTTAATTAATTAACACCGAGAAAAGTAGGTGAGTGTCAGATATTCTTGCCATATGTCACATACGTCAACTGCTAAATAGTGCTACACAATAACTCCCATGTTCAAAGAAAAAAAATAACAGTGCGCATCGCTTTGAATAATACTGCTCCCAACATTGTTTACTTTGTATTTCTAAAATATAACTGATGCAAAATTTGATGACTGGTGGCTCTATATTAAATTCAATCATAGGCCTGCCACACCTTGCTGTGTTGTATTCTTAAACACGCTGTAAAATAATGCTGTAAAGCCAATGATATAAATTGTATTAGCACAACATGAAAAAGAATAGTAATAGTCCGCTATCAGCTGCCATTAAATTTTGCTACCATAAATTCCAGTTTGTTATTCAGAGATAATAGTTGAGGGTTTGGTAGCTCTATGTCTATTTTAACAAAAAAATATACAATTTGGAGCAATATATTATCCGTGGTTAGATTTTATCAGATTCATTCCTTATGCCCTAACGCTCTGGATTTGGCCCCATGTAACATTTTCATACTCCCAAACTTAAAGATTTGACTTTATGGGAAAGAAATGTTTATTAAATAGGAAGTGATTGTTCCCATCAGTATTTTTGGTAGTTTTTGACATCCCACCTTTTCCAATAGGATGAAAAGATTCGAAACTTTTTGATCCAAGTATAAACATATGGATGGGTCGTTATGTTGAAAAATAAAATGAATAGGTTATGAAAAAGTAATTATTACTTGGATTTTTATCAAACTGTTAAAACAATCCACTTCTTATGTGGTAATACAAAGGTCACTGCGGAAGTTTTGAGATGTGAGAAAATGAAAGTTGATCCACTTGAATTGAATGCAGGATGAGGCAGCGCCATCCTTTGTGGCTCAACTGATATCAACTTATCTACTCCGGAATTCCAGCAGTGCCAGATTAAAAGCTGCATCATGCATGGAGCTGGAAAGAAACATTTTCACTCAAAGATTTATACGATCTTAAAAGTGGATTAAATGAATGCCATCTTGAATGTTTACAACAGACCTTTGGGGCCATCGCTCCTTCCTGTGTCACAGTTTTCCAATAATTTCAGGAATTTAAAAGGGGCTGAACATTTTTGAAAGAAGAGGAGAAAAGGGGCCTCCAGCAACGGTGGTCATTGAAGAAAACATTGCAGCATTGAGAAAATGCTTCATGAAAATAATTGTATAATGTTTAAAGAAATTGAGCCAGCATTGAAGATTGGTTCCCCAGCAGTTTTGAAAATCCTCCATGAATTCCTTTGAGAAAGGTCACATTCCATGGGTGCGTCGATTTGACGCAAGAACAAAAGGTTGCCCTTGTTGAGTGGTGTAAGGGAATGCTGACAAGATTCAAAAGAGGAGACTAGTCAGGTTTCTGACATCACAAGTGATGAAACCTGGATTTATTAGTTTGTTCCAGAGACCAAGCAGCAATCAATGGTGTGGATCCTTCCTGATGACAAAAGTGAAGTGTCTCTGGAGTGTCAGCAAGAAAATAGTGGCCTCATTCTTCTCAAAGGTTGATCATGTGGGAACCATTTCTCTGGAGGACCAAAGGAGGCTACCGCTAATTGGTACACACAGTTTGCCTCTTCAAGAACAGCAGCCAAGCACAGGATTGCGAGGGATCCTTGATCATGCCAACACATCTCTACACACAGCCTATTCAGTTCCTGGTGTCTATGGAAGTCAAACATGGCTTATCCACCATACAGGCCCAACCTGTCCCTATATGACCTTTTTCTGTTTCCAGTGGTAAAAAGTTGCATGTGTGATGTGACGGAACAAATCTACCTAATAACAATATTAATAATATACTGATAATAATCTCATCCTAATAATGATCATATTAATAAGAAAATAATAATAATAAAATAGAGAGAATTATAAGGAGAGGAATAGAATAGCAATATGAATAAATGTGATAGCAATAATATTCAGAAGTCATGAATCTGAAAAGTAACGAAACGGCCATTAACATACGGTTGTTAAACAATGCAAACAAAAGGTCCTCCAATGAGACATGTAGAACTGCCAGTTGTCTGTAACAAAACTAGAAGGCACAACTCAGAAAGGGTGCACTCTGCATCATTCATTGCAAGGCTCACATCGACAGAAACTTCACATGTCTCTCTCCGACAAAACATTACAAAGTCTCACAGCCTCGGAAACTCGCATGGATGCATACATTCGTAACACATTTAGGATATACAATTCCTAAAATAATCGAGAAAGTCAGTTTTGCAAATGAAAATCTTTGCAAGGGTATATGTTTGCCAGAGAGAAAATTTATCTGTACATGACAACAATATATGTGGCATGGATATAAAAGTTCATAGGAAAAATTAATTCAGAGTTCATTATTTCACCAATGCTCTACAACCCATGAGATAAGAGTCATAGCCGAGGCAAACTTTGCAAACTAACAGTTATCCAGCTGCAAAAAAATTTCAACCCCTGGGGAGCATGTAGGAGGAAAGAAGAAAGCATGTAGGAGGAGTGCTTGCAGAAATGGTTTCAGCAAATGCAAAAGTGTAAACAGTGTGGTGGGGGGTACTTTGAGGAAGGGCTACAATTGGAACAATTTAAAAAAAAAATTACATTTTGTATATCTCAAAACTTTTGTAGTGACCCTCGTACCAAAGGTTCAGCTACTCAAACTGCATGCATTTTCAGATTGATGGAGTTTAAATTACCAGTATTTGTAAGTTTCATGAAAGTTTTCGATATATCACTGAAATGATACTAGATTCATCCAGAAAAAAAAGTCCCGATTGCGTCCAGAGATGTCACCACCAGTTAGATAGGAATGTGCATACCCAGTAGTAGAGAGGAAGTATGTAGGAATAATGCAGTAAAGTTTGTGTTGTGATGGTAGTGGTTTCCATGCTGTGCTAGGAGAAAATGGCTGCTCTGATATTGTCTCCTGCCACCTGTGAGGTTTGTGCAGTCATTTGATTTTTGCACACTCAAAAGCAATTTCCAGCAGAGATCCATCGCCAATTTCACATGTGTGGATACAACATTATTTGCAACAGTATAAGACAACGGTACAGGCAATTCATTGAAGGAAGAACCAATATTCACAACAAAGACCATAGTGGTCAAGCATCCCTGGTGATGCCAGAAGTGTTGGAAAGCATGTAGCAAGCAATTGTGCAGAACTCTGTTTTCAATTCCTGCAGATGTCTCGCTCGCTTTTGCACAAAATTGTCTCTGGTAGGAAAACACTTCCACAGTGACGCTGAGGTGCAGAAGGAAGTGAGTTTGGCTCTGGACATTGGCAGCAGACTCCTATGACTTGGACATACAAGTAACAGTGTACTGTTACAATAAACGCCTCAACAATGGTGGTGACCATGTTGTAAAGTAATCTATATAATTATTGCAATAAATATTTCTTAGTGACATATTTGTTCTCTTTATCGATCATGGGGACTTACTTTCTGGATGAACATCTTGTATTCGCTTTCTTATCTTTTGAGAGAAATCACAAGTGAATGTAAATATTTCTTTTGAAGTTAGACATGTGTAAACAAGTTTTTTTATTGAAATTGGGGGTTGAATTAATATATCTGTATCTATTTATATGCTGTCAACTTGGACATTTTCTTTTAAAATAAGTCATTCAATGTATTATATGGTTTACTTTATCCATGTGTCAAAGTGGTATATGTAGCACGTTTTGATTAATATTTAATTAATGAAATGTTACAAATGTTAATTTCCGTTTGTTCTAGGAGGATGTAATCCTTGATATTTTGGGATTGGCGCACCAATATGGCTTTGTTGATTTGGAAGCATCTATTTCTGATTACTTGAGGGAGGTCCTACAGATCAGAAATGTTTGTATAATATTTGATGCAGCTAGACTGTATCAGCTACAGTTCCTTACAAAAGTATGTTGTGCTTTTATGGACCGATACGCCTTGGATATTATTCATCATGAAACCTTTTTGCAGCTTTCTCCAGTAAGAATCTATATTTTTTTACATTATTTGTTAATCAAACTCAAACTTGCTTGCCAAAGGACTCAGAATAACAAATGTGGTAACTCAATAACAATATGAAGTAAATTTTACTCTGATAGGAAATATATGTTTACATACAGGTGTGTGTGTGTGTGTGTGTGTGGGTGGGTGGGTGGGTGGGTGGGTGGGGGTGTGGGTGTGTGTGGGTGGGTGGGGGTGTGTGTGTTTACATACAATTTTTGTGTTCACAACTCAGTAGTTCATTAAATATATATGACGATCTTCCTTTCCTAGAAGTTTGAAAACAGTGCTGTTACAATCAATTTAATGTAGAAGATGAGTCAATTAATAACACTTTTGGACAAAAAATCACAACATAAAGCCAGAACTGAAACTCCTCAAACACATAACTGGAAAGCAAGAACTGTCCACTTGGGAATAAATCTTCATTTTAAAAAATAGAAACTGAGTATTTAATTTTGATATTCCCTAGAAAGATATTTTCAGTAAGTTCCTTGAACCGTCACCACAGGAAACATCACAAGGAGCATCACCATGTGCACCATGGAAACCCAGTCATTGTCCAGTTGATAATGGAGGAAAGTTAGCCTCTGAAACGTGTTCCGGAAAATTATAAATGTAAGTGTTCGTTTACTGTTAATTGACTCACCTTCTAGATTAAATATATGATGAGATTTAGCGCTCGGAAATGATTTTATGCAAAAGTGTTATTGTAGAACAAGATTTGCCGAAGATGAGTACTTTCTTTGTTGTGTGGTAACAATGTTCAAGCATTATTATTGTTTGAAAGCATGATGCTATAACCCTGTGGTATTTGAGGTTAGAAATGCCTTTATTATGTACTTTGGCAGGACTGCTTTTTGCGATACTTTCGTCTGTTTAGTGTAATGTTGGCCATGTTGAACTTGGTGCTGTTTTTTAATAAAACGTTGGTGATGGTGCTGAGCTTTTGACTCTTTCGTTATCTCGGGCCGTGATACAGGGTGAAATAACGTGGACACAGGACAAAACTTTTTCACAATTTTTTATTCGCGCCTTTTTCACTGGGAATTACACATGTGTTATTTAGGTGAACTTTCTATGCGTGCAGACTGACTTCCTCAACTATTTCTAGTATCACTTGTCATTTTAAATTATACTTTTAGCGTCTTAACCAACACATATCAAAAACACGTCTTTTCTTCTTTGGACAATGGGATGCCAAAACATTGAATCTAGCACATTCCTTAATAATGTGTCTGTATTCATACGCGTATACACATACTTTTTTACAGCGTCCCCCATGACGTCATCTTACATGTTAAATAGTTCCCTAAATGTTGCGGAAGAGATCTCAATCTATCCTCCCAGCACTCCTAATATTAAATCTAAAATAATTCTTATAATTATACATATTAAATTTGAACATATTACTAAACATTAATGACGTTATCAAACAAATTATATTCTTAACAATGAAATAATGTTATAACACTCTCTGTACTTAACAAATCCTTACCAACATAAAAAATAAACTCTATTTACAATAAATATTTACATAAATACTTTCTTTTCGGGTCCGACCACATATTATGTCTCACATGCCGCTTGTTTTGTTTTTCAAGTTGTCACATATATTCACAAGCTTGAAACACAATACAACACTTCTCCTTATTCCCTTGATACACTTTCTCACTTTGTACAATAACCCTCTTTTTTATTTACAATCTTAACTGTATGTCTTTGTCTTTTGCTTTGGCATGACACAGCAGGCCTTTATAATTTTAACATATTTAGTTATTACACAACACAATACCAAGAATATTCCTAAGTTTTTACATTTGACATGGACACAAATATTATCTAAGTGTATTATAATTTAATATGTGCCCTTTAAATTGTGTTCTTTGTTATGAGGAGAGAGAGGATACAAATTTTGAGCTAATGATTGTGATCATACTTATGGCTATTTTATTCAGTCCTATGCCTTACTTCTTTGTCTTATAAACTTATTATGTGTATGCAGGTAGTCGATCCATTTATTTAATTTTGGCGTTACTAAAGATATACTTATGGTATTGGGTTCTTATTCATTATGTTCAGTTCGTCGACATTTCTGTAAGCTTAACATTGGCTATGTCCATTTTAATTTGTGGGCATTGTTTTTCTCTATGGTTTTCTTCTTCTTGCTAATTGTCATCACTTTGTCTCTTATCTCTATAAGGGAAAACTCCTTTATTTATAATTATCCCTTAGCAATATTGTTTTTCTTCTTATTTTGTCCTCAATACCCTTGTGTGTCAGAAACATATTCTCTTCGTCGCTATAATTAATCTCTTCTTATTTTGCCCTTGACATCCTTATGCCAAAAATATATATATATTTTTTTTTCGATATTATTTATTCCTTTTATGACAGAATTTTTATCTGTCTTTGTTGACAGTAATCACTTTTGGTGGTTACTATAGCCAATGACCATGTTGATTTCCTTTCCTGCTGTAGCTTCTAACCTATATACGTGTATTTTATAAGGAACCCATTTAATCTTGTTGTTTTTCTCTTATTTCCACTGTTCCTGCCTTACACAGTTGTTGGCAAAGAAAACTAGCTGGCCGTTTCTTTAAATGGCTTTAATTTGTTCTAATGGTATCTTCCTGTCAACTTGCCATTTAAATTTTGTAGCTCATATGTGTGATCTCCCAGCTGTTTTGTTACAACCAGTGGTCCAGTGTACAATCGCTCCATTTTTCCAGATCTTTTTTCGGATGTTTTCGATATATTGTGTCTTAGGAGCACCTTTTCTCTTATTTGTGGGGACCATTTTCTGATGTATCTCTTCATTTTGGTTTCTACCTTTTTCAACTTTTTGCTGCAGTCTCCTGAATGCCAGTTAACACTTCTCCTTCTCTGTGAATTCCCTTTGGGCAGCCATTGTGGTGTCTGTCAATTGTTAACTGCTTAGGTTTTGTGTTGGTCATCAGTTCAATTCGGGCAAACTTAGTCGTGGTAATTTTCCTGGGTGTTGGTGGTGATTGTTGTTTCTGTGTTCTGTGCAGCACCCGCTCTGACACACTTTCATTTACTTCTTGTTGTCTTTGGTTGTCAGTGTTCCATTGGTTTCTTCCTCTTTGGTGTGAACCCCTGTTATATGACGGTCTTTGACTGTTCATGTATTCTTGGCAGAACTGTATGTGATTTACTTGATGGGTATGGTCTCCTGGTCTCCCACGGTCATACCTAGATGTTCAGTATCTCGATTCGCCCCTTGGTACCGTCTCATATCATTGCCTCTGTTTTCCATTCTCTTGCCATGATTGTGTGATGTGGGAAATGGTGTGTCCCTCTTCCCCTGTTGTGGGTACTTCTATTGTTGTTATCTTCCCTCTCACTTTGGTTGTATGTGGTCGTACTTCTGTTTAAGTTCAGTGAGTTCGGGTGGTTGTTTCTGTGTCTTTGTTCATTAGGTCGACCATTCTGTGTTTCGAAGGCTGTCAGCAGTTCTATCATGTCAGTAAAATCTACTGGCCTTGCAACAATTAACCCGGTTCTCACTGTATCTGGGAAGTGTCTCGTAATACTGGTGATTAATTCTGCCTCCGACAGGTTAGGGTCTAATAGCTTCCCTCTGTTAGCTATCTTCATAAAATAGTCAGCTAGTGATAATCCCTTGGTTGGATCGTATCTTCCTGTCGCTAGCTCTCCCCTTGTCTGATTCTGTTTAGCTGGGCCCCAATACCTGGACAGGAATAGATTCCTAAATGAGCTATATGATTCATGACCAGCTAGTGTTAATTTTAGCCATTCTAATGCTTTATTCTTCAAGCTTTTCTTCACTATCATTCTAAGCTCGTTTGGTATGCTTTTAACTTCGAAATATTTCTCCATTTGTTTAACAAATAGCTTTGGATCATCTCCCTTCTCAACAAATGTGGGTGGTGTAATTTTGTGTAGTATGCTGTTGGTATAGCATGTGTTGTGTTATTATGTGATTGTGAATCTCTACCTATACATGGTGAGTCATCATTTTGTACATCACTCAAGTCACTTTCATTTTGAACATCTCTTATGTCTAAATCATCATTTTGCCTTTGTAGTGCATTTACATTAGCCAAACTTTCTTTTCCTCTTTGCATTTCTTCACAAATTGATTTTAAATCATTCTTCATTTCTAAATGACTTTGCTTTATATTATTCATGGCATCTTGTTGTGATTGTACTACATCAGCCACAGTCTTAAATTTTAGGAATAACAATTCCTAATTCCTTTCTTCTCTACTTCAATTTCTTTTCTTAATTCCTCAGTTATTTCTACTTTTACATTTGTAATCTTACAGTCTACATTTGTTTACATTCTGTTATTTCATCCCTACATCTACCAATTTCTCCCTCCAATATAATCTTGTTTCCTTTCATCGCCATTTCTAATTTTCCCATTCTATCTCCTATGGTTTCTATCTTAGCTTCTAAAACTTCCTTTGTTTCATTTACGTTTTTATATACTAATTTAAATTACTTTCCATTACTTTCATGTTTTCTTTACATTCCTGCCTTCCTAATTCTATTCTCTTTCCCAGATCTAGCCCTAATTCTTTCCTATTGTATTCTAAGTCCTGCCTTAATTCTTCTTTATTCTGCTCCATTTTCTGACATTTCTTTTTTATTCTGTTCTATTTTCTGACATATTTCTTTTTTATTCTGTTCTAAGTCCTGCCTTATTTCCTCCATTTTCTGACCTAAGCTTTGTTCTAACCTTTCAAACATGATCATTAATCTTTGGATTTCCCTATCACTGTTACTTCTTCCTCACTTCCTGTTTCTATTTGAAAACTAGGCTTACCTGCCCCTTCACCTACTCCTGTTTCTATCTCCTTTCCTTTTTGCGACATGTTCGTTTTTTTATTGTATTTAGCTAGGCTTAAAAGTCCTACTTTCTTACCACTCCTCAATAACATGCAAATGTAAAGTAAATATTAAATAAAAATTTTTGGTCCTACTTTTTTCGTTGGTTTATTGTTTCTTACATCGATTCCGTCGGTGGTAGATTTCACGTGGCATCCTTCAATGTTTCCTGCCTCGGCTTTGGTTTAATAGCATCTCCTGTCGTTTCCAGTTCCAGCGTTGGTGAATTGCTTAATGGCATCTTCGTTTGTTTCCAGCGTTGGTGAATTGGCATCTCTTGATGTTTCTCGCGAGTCCACTTTTCATTGTCTTTTATTTCAACCTTATTTGAGCCATGTGTTTGGGCAAGCCATTTGGTGCGGTTTTTTAATAAAACGGTGATGGTGCTGAGCTTTTGACTCTTTTGTTATCTCGGGTTGTGGTACAGGGTGAACTAATGTGGACACAGGATAAAACTTTTTCACAATCTTTTATTCGCACGTTTTTCACTGGGAATTATACATGTGTTATTTAGGTGAACTTCCTATGTGCGCAGACCAAATTCAACTGTTTCTATGTGCTGCTTTTCATTTTAAAGTATACTTTTAGCGCCTTAACCTGCACATATCGAAAACACATTTTCTCTTCTTTGGACAATGGGATGCCAAAACATTGAATCTAATATCGGTGCCAAACAAGAAAGGTATTGATAGTTGGCGGTGAACGAGAGGCGACGTTGCCGCTTATCGCGCCACGTGAAGAGTGTGTGAGCATTATGCGTAAGAAGATGGTTGGATTGCATTTGGAATGTAGAGCAGGTATAATTTATATTCGTATTCGAAAACAATAGTAAAATAGTGAATCTACATATAAAGGATGGAATATGGAAGTATTATATCACTGTGAAGATTAATGTTAACAAAAGAAACATACTTGTGAAATATTGTCATGGGAAATGCCGCTGATATCCAACTTGCTTTATTGCTGTATTTGCTTCAATTACACACGGAAATGACAAACTGTTTCATCCTTGCTTCTAAAACTCCATTTTTCCATGTTGCACTTATTATGCCCTTTGTATCAGTAACAGCTTTTTCAGTTTTCAGCTTTTTATTCATGTAGCTTTATTACAGACGACAAAGTGAAATCTTTGTTTTGCACAATTTAACTCTTTACTTCGGTTCAAATTAATTAAATCGGAGTACATTAGGAAAGGGCAACACCAAACAATTTTGCGTCCATGTTCTTCAGCAATACCATCAACTGCACAATTCTTTAATTGGAATATGTACCTTACCAAACACAATTTCATTCAATTCCCAAGTACGTAAAGTTTTTCGTTTGACTACGCTGTCTTTGTCAATATTTTTGGACATAATTATTCAGTAAAAGAGTGAGACAGTTGTAAATGCTAACAACATTCACAAAGATACACAGATTCAGACATATGTAGATACAAGTCAAATAACCACATAAATAGAATTATGCAAACGAACTGGTCAGCACACAGGCAATCTCTGATACAAACATTCCACGCTGGAGCTAGAGGGAGACATTGTAATATTGCAGGGAAAACAAGATAAGACACACAGTTTATGTTACTGCTAGATTGCAGTCAAGCACATGTTAATCACATGTTAAATATCGACAACACTGGGTTAGCATTTAGTGTTGCTATGGAAACATCTTAGTTTTAATTGGTTGCTCCTTCTGTTGCTATGATGATCGTCATGACGCATCCATCCCCTCCTGTTCATTTAGGCCCTTCCACCACGTGGGTAGCAACTGTCAATCCCCTTCTTATTTGGCGCCGAGTATAGCACATTCCCTACAATGCAGCTGTATTCATATGCATATACTTTTTTATGGCGTCCCCTATGATGTCATCTTACCTATTAAATAGTTCCCTAAATGTTGAGGAAGTGATCTCAATCCATCCTCTCAACACTCCTAATATTAAATCTAAAATAATTCTTATAATTATACATTTTTATTTTGAACATATTACTAAACATTAATGATGTTATCAAATAAATAATATTCTTAACAATGAAACAATGGTATAACACTCTCTGTACTTAACAAATCCTTACCAACATTAAAAATAAACTATATTTACATAAATACTTTCTTTTCGGGTCTCACCACATATTCTGTCTCAAACTCATGAACTGCTGATAAACTGTGACCACTATTACTGAAATAAAGTAATTGGGAAAGGAATTTTTTTGAGTAGGAAATGTTCAAGGTCTAAGTTTGGGGTAGCTGCCAGGTATTTGCAAGTTATAAGGACTGGGGAAAACCTGGAAAAAAAAAACTGTTAGGGAGTACAGTCCAAGCTGGGTTTGAACCATGGACCTCCCAAATTTGAGCCTCAAGATGTTGCCATGTGGAATCATCTCACTGTGCATATGTAATTATTAGACCTTGGATTTTTAGGCGGTTTATAATTCTTGATCAGGTTTTAAAAACTTTGAAAGAAGAGAAGAAAGTCTAAGATAAATAACACCAGAATTCAACATATATTAAATTAAATAGCAAAAATTAACAATAGGGATAGAAAAAGTTTCAATTACTACAACCTTATTGTCCTTAAAGGAACATACATTTGTGAAATATACATCAATACCTTTTTCTCTGCAAGAGAAATCCCAAATAAAATGACAGTTCAATGAGATTATAAATTTATAACAGAACAATACAATGGGAAAAAGGTGTTTGCTGTACAAATACAATGTTCTGTTTTTTTATTTCAGCTTTCAATTTTTTTTAATCTCAGTGGTTACAGCATTTTTTGCCCTATTTATAATTGGCCTTAGAATGTATCATTAATTTATCCAAATTTTCCTGTGTTAAACTGCATCCTTTTATATGATAGAACTATTTTATAAGCTGAAAACGACCATTCCACAGAAACTGAAGTGATTGGGGCATATTTAAATTTTGCTAAATTTGACTTGTTAATTTGTGTTGGCATACTTACATCCTCATCATTCAGCACATCACACACATTTTTCAAAACAGAAAACCCAGCATTCTTTTTCACCAATGCACTCTTTCCACTACCATAGTTACTTTGGTTTCTACTTCTTTAACGATGCCAATTTGCTCAGGAAGGGACTTCCGTGTTGCTTCAAGTTTCGTAATCCAAGGAGGTAAGAAAAAAAAATTGGACTGTATATAAACAATGTTTATTTACCATCTATCTCAGAACAGAATAGAAAAAATACATCATAAACTTTTTTATTTTTCAATGCAGTCTCCTGGTAGATTAATGCACTTGGTCCAGTGATGTTCCAATGCCTTAATCCCATCTCAAATATGAGATTCCCCCAGGTTTGCAAAATAGTTGTCAGCTCCAGCCCTCAATTCTTCTTTTGGAGTGAATCTTCATCCACCATAAAAAATTTCTAGCTTCGGGAAGAGATGAAAGTCAGACAGAGCCATATCAGATGAATAAGGCAGGTGTGGCTACAGTTCATACCTTAGTTGGTGTAGTTTTCCCATGGCAAGGCACATGTCTGCAGGTGTGCATTGTGTTGATGGAAGATGACTTTCTTCCTTGTTAAACCTGGCATTCTTTTGTGTGTCTTTTGTTGTAATTGGTCCAGAGGTTAGCATAGTATTCTCCTGTAATTGTTTGCCCATTGGGGAGATAATCTAGAGTCCCCTTCACATGCCATAACACTGATGCCATGACCTTCCCAGCCAAAAGAATTGCCTTTGCTCTCTTTGATGGCAGAGAATCAGCAGGTTTCCACTGCTTTGACTGTTTTGTCTCTTGGGTATAGCAGTGCATCCAAGTTTCAGTTGTTCCAATATTTCCATTGCCATGCGTTTTTGATTCTGTGTCAAGAGTTGTAGCACCCCTCTTGCAGATAATTTTTTCATATCTAATTCTTAAGTTAAAATGTGATGTAACCTTTCAGATGACATGCGCCAAGCTTGAGTAATCTCTCACCTTCAATCTGTGATCCTCCAATACCATTTTGAGCACTTTTGCAATGATTGCTGGAGTAGTGACACATCTTGGCCGACCACTGTCCAATCATCATCTAAGCTCTCCCAATCAAATTTAAATTAGTTTGCCCACTTGGCAACAGTTGAATATGAAGGAGCAGAGGAAAATCAGCATGAATGTCTTTTACTTTCATACCTTTCTTTACAAAGTATTTAATCAATGCTCGAATCTTGAGTTTTTCCACCTTCACAAATCACTACAGAAAACAACAATAGAGCCATGTCACCGCCACAGCTCTCTTCCAAGAGCACTGACATGACGCATGTTTACAGGCAACAGTGGAATGAGTATTTTGTGAACAATTAGTTGCATTACTACTGACCTGTCTTGGTAATTCAGAGAACTTTTAAAACATACTCATATTTGGTGTAACTAGTTTGTATTCCACAAAATGTGATTTTCTCTTTCAGAGTGCCATAAAAGAATTGATTTCACGTGATTCCTTCTATGCACCAGAAGTAGAGATATTTCGTGCTGTTTGTGACTGGGTACAAGCCAATCCAGAAGAGGATGCTGATGATATTTTGGGAGTAGTGCGCCTGCCTCTAATGTCTCTTTCAGAACTTCTTGGAGTTGTTAGACCAGCTGGATTGGTCAGTCCAGACACAATTCTTGATGCCATCCAAGCAAGAACTCAAGCAAGGGATTCAGAGCTTAATTACCGAGGATGCCTAAGTAAGTCAATATTAACAGGTTCCTTGAATAAGAGACTTTCATTCTGCTGCTGGTGAGTGTGTTATGACAAATGAGAATTTGAATTTACAGATACTCCTGAAGTTCATTGAATTTTAATGTTGCATCTAAGATCATATTTGGAGGTAATGGTCAGGCTTGCATTTATATGTAAACAGTTCAAAGCACATTGTAGGAGTATGTTATGATGCTAAACGTCATTTAAATTTAGAAATGAATGCTCAAGTTCAAGCAATAGTTATCCTTCATTTATCCCAAGGAAAAAATTTGATAAAAACCTTATCCAGGTAACTGGCTACAACCAGATTAGAGCTCAGACCCTCTAATTTATAAGACAGATATGCAAACTCCTCACCATGGAGGAGGGCTTATGACTGTGTTACACCATACCATTGTTATTTCAAAGCTTAAAATCTCTGGAACAGCAAACGCATCTGCAAATGCAGAATGTACATCATTAAATATGATGGAACTTTCCACTTAAATGTTATTTGAAAGTCAAGTTGTAACATTGCTTAAATGAGGTGGTAAATTATTTTAAAAAAAGTTAAAGGTGCTTTAACCTGGTAGGTCATGTCGGACGATGAATGACTGGGTGAAATTTGCTCAAATGAGCCAGTAGTCCATAGGGCTCAATGTTACCCAACATTAGGCATTGTCTTTGGCGCATAAGGAAAAAAACCCCAAAAAACCTTATTTGGTTTACTTACCCTAACCAAGATTCAACTCAGGACCTGTTGAATGTGAGCTGGACACACCACCCCTCCCCCCTCTCCTCCCCCCACACCACAGAAGTGGGCAGTAAATTATTGTACAAAATAATAAGAATGACCCAGGGTCCTTGGAGCATACAATTATCCAACATATGCATGATTTAAATATGCTATGTTCAGGATCACTGATTCTGTTATTAAACTGTTCATTTCAAGTATTAGGTAAGGAAACAAGCATTTACTGCATTAGGTTTCAGTTGATCCTGAGAAACTGTTTTTCACTCTTTTATACATCAGTAATTTTAATGTACCATTCTATATTCTTTATATTGTATCCTTAATTGTTGGAAAAAGGAAAAAGTAACATAGTGCCAGCTGTGAATGCTGTGAGAAATAGTTTACCAGTTTCACTCTGAATTTTTGCAAGAGCTGTTTTTAATCTGAGTGTGGCTCTGTTTTTCCTTATTTGCAATTGCTATAATACAAGCGTTATTATGAAAATTTTGAGATACACGTAAACTAAGGTTGATCAGTTGAAACAGATTGCACCATTGGATAGCTACGTTCCTTGCAGATTAACAGGTGTATCAATTTGCATTCCTCCCCACCCCTCACAGTCTACAGTGCAAGGTTAACAACTCCTAGTGTGAAAGTTGGTTGCTGGAATGGAGATGAAAAGAGAGCACTTTTGCACAGTGATTTTATATGGTTTCAAAAGCAGTTTAAATAAGACCCAAAGTCTTGAGCGCTTGCTACAGGCTTTTGGGGACATTGCTCCTTCCTGTGCCACTGTTTTTTGGTCATTTCAAGAATTTCAAAGAGGCCAAATTTCATTAAAGGTTTGGAGTGGTTATCTGCATAGAGTAGTGACTGAAGAAAACGTATCTGCTGTGGAAAGAATGGTCCAGAAAACAGTCATGTGATGTTTAAGAAAATTGATGGAAGTGTGCAGATTGGATCACCAGCAGCTTCCAAAATATTGCATGAATGTCTTCATGTGAGGAAGGTGTCATCCCATTAGATGCCCCACAATTTAACTGACCTGCAAAAGTGCATGTGTGTTGATTGGTGTGAAGAAATCCTGGCCAGATTTAATGAAGTCAGCTCTCTGCAGGTTGTTGACATTGTCACTGATGATGAAACTTGGATTAACAACTTTGACCCTGATACTAAAGAGAAGTTGTCTTTCCAGATGATGATCTTTCAACAAAAGTAAATGACCATGCAGCATCAGGAACAAAATAGCAGCCACTTTCTTCTCCAAATCTCATCATTTGAGTAGCATTCCTCTTGTGTAACAAAAGAAGTTACTGTGCACTGCTACACAACAGTTTACTTACCAGGAGCTTTTGAAGCTTTGTGAATTGCGCCAAGGACAGGACTATGAGGAATTCTGCTCACAACACCTCTGTGCACAGTCAATGCAAAATCCAGTTTCTGGAGCCCACAGAGGTGAAACTGGTGACTCATCCCCTGTACAGACCAGATTTGGCTCCAGGAACCCATTTTTGTTTCCCACATTGCAATATTGTATGTTTAAAAAGAGGTTTTCTAACCCTGAAGAAGTTGCAACATTACAAAAGTGAGGTTTCACACCTACATGAAAATGAGTGGCAGGAGTGTTTTCAAAAGTGGTTTGAGAGAAAGAGAAAATGGATAAAGTGTGGTGATGAATACTTAGAAAAACTCCCAGTTAGAGCAATTTTATCCAGTTAAGCTTTGCGCATCTTAACCCAATTGTGTCATATTTAAATGCCTTGGCAACTAACCGAGAAATCAGACTCACCAATACTCATGTTCTAGTCCAGCTATTGTGCGTGAAAGAAACAAAAAACCAGTTTGAATCTTTCCCTACTCATTATTATACAAAAAATTGAGTGTCAAGGCATCATATTTTGCTCCAGTAGAATTGAATGAGCAGTTTTCACACTTGAGACATCAAAATAACTAAAACAATATAGGCCCTGATTTCATCATTGTCTTTTAACACCTCTCTCAGGATTGTTCAATTGCCTCATTGTGTAAGCATTCCTTTTGTCACACATTTCCAAAGGTTCCGTGTATTCTGAACAAATTGAAAGTGCACGCTGCATCTCTGATGTATGCTTATTCAGTAAGTCTTTACAAACGCTACTATTTGCATTAAAAGGGTAGAGAATGGGGTTTTTGTTAGTTTTAGTTCAATTCCAGTCATACTGATTTTTCTGCATCATAGTATGAAAGCGTTTTGAAGCTCCTGGGATGTCATCATTGTCTTCATAATTATTTTCTTTGCTGCTTTCTGTGTTAGATTCATTGTCACTGTCACTAGAACCTTCTTCAGACTCTTTCATGTTGAGAAAAATCACCACTTCCACCGTCACTCTCTAATGCACTTCGTATTAGGTTTCGCAAACCCTCCTCGTCATTCACACAGATTTTTTTCGCGGCCATTATGGCCACTGAGGCGAGTAAGTAATGCTAAGATAAAATTGTTTTTCCTTGATTGAAATACAGTTTGGTTACATCATACTGATCAGAATTACAAATACCATATGTCAGCATTTCATTGCAGATGTATACAAATGACATCAATGAGAAGGAACTATATGGAGCAATGCAGCATAGCGAGCTGAGCTTGTCATATGATTCATATGCCAAAAAGGTGTATGTGAGCCCTGGTAGTCAAATGATGCAAATGGGTTGCAACTTTTGTAGCAACCCTCGTATGCATACCTTGCAGAGAAGAAACTAGCAATAGAACGCTGACAATTATTAATTCCACTCATTGAAAATGACACAAAAAAGAATGATGCTGCTTCTACAGTGAGGGAGTCCTTATTTTTCCACTGTCTTCTTCCAGCAGGACACAAGAACATGTATTCCATGTCGATACCACTGCTTGTTCTGGTCACAATGCCATTTTCTCAGTGCATAAGTCACCTCTTTGTCATCCTCAAAATTCTTCCATGAATTGCATCTTTTAATGGCCCAACAAGTGAAAGTCTGAGAGAGCAGTTCAGGGGTGTAGGGTGAATGGGAACATTGTCCAGCTGTGTTGCTGGAAGTGTTTCTTGAGTTTGGTTAATGTGTTGACTGGTGCTTCAGAATTAATGGTGCTGCCTCTTGGTATCACATAAATGAGTATGATACCCAGACAGTGGAGGCCTGTATGGGCCAACATTCTTAGGTTCGGCATTATTATTACTACTACTACCACCACCGCCACCGCTGCCACTACCACTCACAGAACTAAAAAATTAAATATTAGGCACTATTCCAAAGTATGTTATATGCTTGAGAGGTAGAACTGGAGCTTAAAAATTCAATGCCACAGCTGGGATTTGAACCACAGACCCTCCGCTTAGTAGGCAGGTGCTCTAACCATTAAGCTACTGTGACAACCTGCCAAAATGACAGTAAGTTTGTTGGCATAAATAATATATGTGCTGAAACTTGAGCCATAAGCAGATTTTTCGAGGCGTTCAGCATGAAAATCTAGAAAAGATGAAGTTTAAAATAATATGAAGGGCATCTCAAAAGTAAGTTGCAACGTTTAAATATTTTAAAAAGCATATATTTTGAAAGCTACATTCAGTACCTATTTTTTCACATGATTTCCTTTAACCTCAATACATTTTTGATATCGTAGTGAGACAGGATATTGTAAGACCCCAAAAGAAAATCATTTATGTGAATATTTGTTGAGAGTATAATTTGTTTTTGGTGTTGGTACGAGTTGGTTGAGTGACGAAAACGTGTTGCTATTGTTCATTGTTACAAAAAATTAAGTTTGTTTAAAGACGTCATAAATATTTTCATATTTAAATTTGATATATATGTATAAATAAATGAATTATATGTGTTTAATATTAAAAGCGAAGAGAGAATAGCTAAAGATCGCTTCCTTAACAATACGGGAACTATTTTATGAACGCATTCGCGGATGTACAGAAAAAGAAGGTAGCGTCATGTTGAGACAGAATATTGACCAATAGAAAATCGTTCATGTAAATATTTTTGTAAGAGTGTGTAAATTTTTAATTCTTGTTTGGGTGTATCAGGGACTTATTTTTCAATATTCAAGATAGCCAATGTTTTCTTGTCACTTCGTGTTCAACCAATGAGAACTGTTGCGCGGATGAATACAAAAGAATGGCGGTGTTGCGTCAGGGAGACGCCAAAGGGCTAGTTTCATTAGCGCCTGTATGCTCAAGATGAAAGGATGTATATTTTTTGATAGCGTGTGAACATGTAACTTACACCCAAACTTTTAACCAGTGTAGATTCTATCGAATTTTGAAAGTTGTTGATTAATTAATATGGTGCGAAAAGTGTAAATTAACGAATAAATATGTTGTGATAAAGGAACGTTGATTTTTGCATTCCATTCTGTAACCATCGACCCTGCACATAATCGAGTCTGCTATCACTTTCTATTTCTACATTCAGTAAGAACATTATCTCCGGTATGCTATGTAAAGAATCTATTCCTGCTGATGAGTAAAGACTTATTAATAAAAACCGCACCAATGTGATGTGGCGCTAGAATTTGTTAATAGCGTCTGTGTGCTTGATATGAGAAGACATGTTTTTATAGTGCTCTTGGATGTGAGTAGAAAATTGACTAAACTTTCATGAAGCTTTTGTTCTAAAGTTGTTAAAAAACTGGAAAGACTATATAATATAAATTGGTGCGACGAAAAGTAATTTAAGTGTAGAGCCGAGAAAAAGTGTTAATAAAGTGATATATTATTGTGAGATAACATCGAGTGTTTGTTCATTCCATCTAGTACCACGATCTGGGGTGGAAAAAGAATCTCATATCTCAGCGCATACAAAGCAGCATTATTATAAAAGCAGCACCAGTGGTAACAGTTTTATTAACCCAATGGCAAACCACTCTCCCGCCAAACTGGATAGCCATCTTTCCACTTCTTGTTTTGGTTCCTCGTCATTTACGAAGTGCCTTCCCTCAAGATGTTGCTGCAGCTCCAAAAAAAAGATGGTACTCACTCGGTGCAAGGTCAGGTGAATAAGGTGGATGACTGAAAATATCCCATCAAAACTGCTCAAACAGGGCTCGAGTTTCACGAACAGCGTGTGGGTGAGCGTTATCATGGAGGAGAAAAACTGTTTTGCTCAACTTTCCCCTCCTTTTGTTTTGTATGACTCTTCTGAGTTTCCTCAGCACCTCACAATAGTGAGCAGCTGTCATCGTGGTCCCACGGGGCAGGTAATCGATTAAAAGTACTCCCTTCGAATCCAGAATATTGTTGCCATGACCTTGCCAGCCGATGCATCAACTTTTGCCTTTTTTGCTGTTGCCTCATCCTTTCGTTTCCACACCACACTATTGGATTCGGGTGTCCAGTGATTGATCCATGTTTTGTCCCCGGTCATTATTCTGTTGAATAAGCCATCTCCCTCATCCTCAAAAAATTGCAAAAATTGCAATGCAGTGTCAACTCTGCTCCTTGTGTTCTGAAAGTATGCAAGGAACCCATCTTGCATCAATAGACACAGATCCTCGGAAATAATCCTGTGAAGTGATGCACGGCTTATTTCACTATAAGGAGGAAGTTCCAATAAAACTGCATCAAGTGTAAGGCGCCGATCAGTGTTCATGACTGTTCGAACCTCGTCAACAATATCTGTAGTACGGGAAGTGGAGGGTCGGCCGCCTCGTTGCTCATCGTGTAATGTTGTTCTCCCTTCAATAAACGATTGGTGCCAATGAGAAACCATTTGTCTTGACATAACGTATTTTCCATAAACACTGTACAACTCGCGATGAATTTCAGTCACACATTTATTTTTTCCCGTCAAAAAACAGATTACAGCACAAACTTCACAATCGGTGGTAGGAACGAGCTGTTTTAATGTCCAACCAATAAACTTAGGTTTACAATTTTACAGTGCTGCTACTACACACATACCTATATTCCGTGAGACGTTCAGACTTTTCCCACCTACCGTGCGGATTTAAAAAAATAGCGCAACTTACTTTTGAGATGCCCCTCATAGAATAAGAGAAATTATGCAAATTGTCAAAAACTTTTTGGAAATTGTAGAACAAAGAGCCTGAGAAGGTATGGACACGTGCTTAAAATGTCAGAGGATTGAATGCCCAATAAAATTCTAAATTTGAAAGTAGAGGGAAACCTAGGGAATGCTGGATGGATGGGTTGAAAAGGAGTCTGGAGAGAAAAGGGTTAAAGGAGGAAGATGCTATGGACAAGGACTATGGAGGCAGAAGATCGTTTTGGGATGAAAGAAACCCATTGTATTGTGGAATATTCCTTAATAAAAAATTATTACTATTATTATTGCTGTTCTTGTTATTATTCTTATTATTGTTGTTTGAAACGTTTCAGCAGAATAATCGTATGGAATTCCTGGTAAAGAAACGCTGGGATAATTGTGCTATTCTCAGAATTTTGACATTGGTGACCAAAAAATATGCATTTTGTATTTCTTAATTTTCAAGCCCAGGACCGACCCTAGCCCAACAAACATTTTTCAAATTAGGTCCGTGGGTGGGCCGGGATATCTCACAGTCCCAAAACACAGTGTCATGACCTTACCGGCTGAAGGCCTCACCCTGTGTGCCTAGCGACTAACCGTACTTTTGTCAATTGCAAATGTTTGTGAATATTTCCTAGTTTTGTTCTCTGCAGTGAGAAATTCTATGATGACATGCGTGTAATGTCCTATGGAAAAAAGAAGTGAGTCCTATCTGGATGCAAAATTCATGTAAGTCTTACACGGCACAGTACCTTGATCAATCATATGGTGTAGTAATATTATTTGGAACTTGTGACAACTTACTGCGACTACACAACTGTATCACAGATGATGTAAACTAGGTACTGTGCTATATAGGACGTATACAAATTTCCTGATCCAGACATGACTCATTTTTTTTTGTCCACAGGTGTAGATCTACACTATGAAACATTGGTACAGCTGCGCTGTTGGAGGAAATAGATAATTTGGACAAGCACTTTGGAAACTTTAAATAATGCATACCTGAAGTTTCACATTGGTAACATTTGAGGAGCATCATTTCAAAACGTATTAAGGGCAGTTTTGGTCAAAATTAAGTTTGACATGATTTCCCCCTATTTCTTGTACGATCTTTAACACTATCAACTCAGATTGGAATATTTTGTACTATATCCCTTGTTATTTCACTGTCAAAGTAGATGCATCAGTTCAAATCATATTATGTGCACGTGAGAGATAGGTTCAAAATGTATTATGTACAACTTTTATTCTGCTAAGTTTTACACTCTGCATTCAATCCGTGCTTTTGCTGATGTTTCCCTGTAATTGTTATGCTCACGCATCCATAAGCTTAGAAGTTACATACCAGTTCATTGTGATGATGGAGGGAAGTGAACCTGTCGGATGCTTGCAGTTATTGTGCTCACATGGCATTTCAAATCAAATGTGAAACAGATATTCAAGGAAAGAATCACTTACTGGCTGTTCTGGGCACACACAAACTTTGTTCCAAAACATTCCACAGATTAATGAGAATCTTGCTGATACAAGAAGTTTCTGCTTCAATTTGCAACAATTACTGCCCCTTTGAAAGTTATCATTAGCAAAGTTTATTGCTCTTGAAGATATTTATTAGATGCGTATCACTGACATCAGCAATAAGAATGCAACGTTCTTACATGAAATGAAACTGAAGGTGACAGAGGGGCAAACAAAGTGGCATCAGGTGTAATTTCATATTTGGATGAAGCACATTGTCAGGATTCAGTCATCAATATTGGGCGTTTTGCTGATGGCTGTGCAGATCATAATAAAAAATGCACGTAATTCATGCTCTTGTTTATTGGCACCAAAGCAATGCACCAAACCACCTCAGAAATACAATAAAACATGCCTAAAACAGAAAGCGATCATTCCAGCATTATTTTCCGTTTTCACAGGTTTCCATCTTGCAAAGGGCTGTACGTGTTTTAGTACAAAAAATATAATTGTATGGAAGTAAACCGAAGGAAGAATTTAAAATAAAATTCTATAAATAAAAAATTGGTTCAATTGTATGTTTTGCTATATTTTCAACTTACGTGTCATACATAATTGCAGTTTCTCCATTAGTTTCTTTTCTCCCACATATCCTTCAAAGTGCACTGTTGCAACTTCTTCACAAGAGAATGCCGTATGATTTCCTTTGTATCCTGCATCAGCTCCAAGAGTTCTGGAACATTCTTGGAAGCTGCAAATTCCTGAAGGTCACTCAAAACAGATAATGCTTCTCTAAAAGTGTGTATTTTTGGCTCCCTTTCATTGGCTTTGTCGTCATCCATTCCTTCCATGACTTCAAAACTGCAATATCTGCTGCACTTTGAATGTCATCAGTCATGGAAAGTTCGTTATCAAAACACGTAACTATGTATTAAGCATAATGAAAATCCATCTTAAGTTATTTATGCAAACGGTTCCAGAAAAACTATTCTGTTTCCACGTTAGGCAGTTTTCCAGTTAATTGTGTTGTTTAACATAGGAAATAATTCTGTTCCGAGATTTATTTTCCGGTTGTCTAGGTTTCCTGTATATAGGGGGTCTGGTTTAGTGAGGTTTTACTATATTATAATTCTTCCTGTGAGAAGGCATTCTTATTTACCTGTAGATCGCTTATTTGGGGCTGTAGGGAATGCTTTCTGTGAGCACTTCAACATCCTCACTTCTGAAGAATACAGAGAATTTTACAAGTCTAGGGGAAAAGTAAGATTATTTGGGAACGATTGAGCTATCAGATATTACAAAATACCCTCAAAACAATTTAGGAAATTGGATGGAATAAAGGATATGAAGAGGGTACTTTGAAGAAAAGTGTGGTAAATGGGAAGCCCCTCGTCAGAGTGAAGATTGAGTCTATGTACATGTGTGATGACCCATCAAAATATTTTACATTACCTAAATGAGGTACAAATATGGATCAGGTGTTTGAACCTCCTGCAGTTGACAAAATGAGAGCTTGATTGGATACAAAGAAGACATAGATGATATTCTGAAAGCAAAATTTGGTGATAACTTAGAGAAGTTGATTTTTTGCAGATGTATAAAGTAGTGATTTTTTGCAGATGTATAAAGTAGTGCTAAATTTTGTTGCAGCACCTGATAATTGCAATCCTGAAGATTTTGACTGTATGCACGAGGGACTCAAAAGACTGTAATATGTTGCCCTAGCTCAGTTATAAAATTCAAGCTTTTGCTTCTGTGTACATGCTAACAGCAGAATTTGTAACCTCAAAATGTATATACTTATTATGTTCAGGATAAATATATCCATGTTATTCGTATTAATTACAGTAGAATCCCAAAATAATGTGGTTGTTTGGGGACATGCTTTAGCCTCACGTTATAACAATTCCACAGTATTTAAATGTGAGCTTAAAAGTTACAAAAATCGACCCCTGGTGGTGGTGGTGGGAAACATTCGTGCAATAATAAATTCAGTACATTGTACAGTATGTAATATACAGTAAAGTACAGCATTTTTAAATCCAATTACACACCAGTTATGCTAGGGATGTATTACAGACCTGCAACCGATCTTAATTATACAGTACATACAATCACACTGCACCCATTTTAAACCTACCTAATTTTACACTGTCTTAAAGAAATCAGTAAATTTTGTTTGGCAGCATAATTCATGTTTTTTACTCCACGTATTGTTTGATTGTAGCAAGATGATGAATACTGCTATTCCATACACAGAATCATCTTGTTTATGCTACTTATCACTTCACTAACATGCAGAATATCTTCTTCTGCCTTTTTACTTTAGGAAATACTTAGCAATGCAGCGGCCAAGGTCAATGCTAGGAATGCAGTGACCACAGTGGCCAAAGTTCATGCTAGGGGTAGCAAAAACTATATTCCAGTACTACTCTTTGAAGACAATTTAAAACTTTTTTTCTTTACAATTACCCTCCCCTTATGTAGGACTTACAAGCCAGTGTCTAGAGTCAGACGCCTGTCAAGGAGTACAGAAACCTATGGACTGGACAGAGTGAAGACCTGGAAGTGGGTGGTCAGCCAGGCACCAGTTACGATAGTGAGGAAGAGGATAATATGTAATGCAGGCAAAATCGATGATTGGAAAGGTGATAATGGAGCAATTGGTGGCATGAGTAGCAGGGGAAACTGGAGAACCTGGAGAAAACCCACCCTGGCACAGTTTCATCCACCATGAATAACACATGCACATCCCTGGGATTGAACCCGGGCTGCCCAGATGGTAGGCCAACACTCTAACCACTCTGCCATAGTGCCGCCCAATGTTAACTCAACTTTTAGAAATAAAGAAAATGCACAATATATTTGAGAGGTAGAACTGGAACTTAAAACTTCAATGCCACAGCTGGGATTTGAACCACAGACCTTCCGCTTACCAGGCGGCTGCTCTAACCTTTGAGCTACTGTGACAAACTGCCAGAACGGCATTGAATTCTCAAACCAGTTCATATTTTTCCTGGTAAACCACAAAGGCAGTCTCACATCAGAGACAATTACCCCAATGGTGACTTACTATTGTAAGTACTTTATGTCCCAGGATTAAATAACCTTCAGATGGTAATTATTATTTATTTATGCCAACAAACTTACTGTTGGTATTTTTAAACACACAAGCCGTATGTGGGCAATGTTTGAGAGGTAGAACTGGAACTTAAAAATTCAATGCCACAGCTGGGATTTGAACCACACACGGCTTGTGTGTTTAAAAAACACCAACAGTAAGCTTGTTGGCCTAAATAAATAATAATTGCACAATGTATTTTCGGGGGACATACTTTGCCCTGCATTAA
Source organism: Tenodera sinensis (assembly GCA_030765045.1). Classification (NCBI taxonomy): domain Eukaryota; kingdom Metazoa; phylum Arthropoda; class Insecta; order Mantodea; family Mantidae; genus Tenodera; species Tenodera sinensis. The sequence goes on from CM060963.1 coordinate 103,342,904, forward strand.
ATTTTAATCCTTGGTATTTCGGATCATGCTATTTTGAGCTTCTACTGTTTTTCTATAGGCTCTGTATGTATATTTGTAATTATGAATTAGAATTATAAATTTAAAATACACTGCAGCAATATTTCTTTAAAATGATATTGTTTGATCTCCTCTCTAGTTTTTGCTGACTAATCGGTTCAAAACATATTAAGTGAAAACTATGAATTAAAATAAATTGCTAGCTGATAAAAATCCAATTTTAATTTTTGAGAATACTCAAACATTACTCCAGTATCTAACATTTGACATCCAAATTTTAATGATATGATTTTTTGTTTGGAATTGAAACATTTTTCTTGATTTCTGAAAAGTTTTCTTCTGTGCATTTAATATGTTTTGAGATGATGCTCCTCATTTCACATTGGAAAACAAACTGCAATTACTTTCTAGGCGACCCACGTATTTTAGGGCTGTTGTGTCTCATCCGAGCCACACAAATGAGTCAAAGCATGCCCATACACAGCAACAATTAATGCTTTGCTGCTGTAGTAATATGATATCCACTAATAAAAAGATGTACTTATACTTTACAGTATGCCAATATAAACTTTTATCTCTTGCAGTTCATGTAAACCAAAAAATTAAATGGGTACTGTCATAGTAGATTATGTCTCAAATCATTGATTATGCATGAATATTTTACAGTGCCAGATGAAAATGTTGCTCATCCAAAACATGGTACACAAGTATTACAAGGTGAGATGAGATCTGCCCTCCTAGATGGGGATACACACAACTATGACATGGAGAGAGGCTATACAAGGCATCCAATTAATGAGGCAAGCGACAATGGAATTCTCATCAAACTTGGAACTCAAGCCATCATTAACCACATCCGCATGCTTCTCTGGGACAGGGATCTTAGGTAAATATATATCCTGCCATTTCAAGATTTGCATATGTAATACCTAGAGAGTCAAAGTTCTGAACCAGCTGTGTGGTGTTTTGCTTCTCTGCATCCTTGACGCTCATAGTCGTCTGCTGCAGTCATAGAAAGGCACATATGAAACCATACATTTTTAAAACTACTTTTAAAGACTTTACTTAACAACTTTTTGAAAGGAGATGCCGGTACTGGCCACCGTCATCCATACATTTTTGGCACCTATTCAGGAAACTATCAATCACTTGCTATAGTTCACATTAAAAAATGCTGGCCTTTTCCTGGTGAATATTTTTTTAATCCTTCCAGGGTGTTTGGGTTTGTCTTGCTTACTTTGTTTTAAGTAAGGGAGATAGAAATTGCAAGGGATTAGGTCGGGGTACCGTGGGGGCCACAAATCTACTAATAATTCTGTCCTGAAGCACACTTTCAATTGTTCTGATTGAAAGATTGGCCATATGAGCTGTTGCAGAGCCTTGTTGAAAAAAGGCAAAATCATGCCCCTTGTCTGTTAATCCTCTAAAAAAAGGAAAGCCAAAATTGTATTCACATGTGTGGGCATCAAGTGTTGACTCAAAAAAAATTGACCCTATAACTCTTTCTCCAGTATTGGAGCATCACACACCAGTTTTTTCATCATGAAGAGGTACTTCATGAATTATAATAAGTTTCTCAGAACTCCAATAATGATCTCCTTTCATAAAGTTGGTAAATAAAGTCTTAAAAAGTAGTTCTAAAAATGTTGTATAGTTTCATCTGCACCTTCCTATGATAGCAGCAGACGGCAACGAGCGCCAAGGACACTCAAGCAAAACACTATGCAGCAGGCTCTGAATTTTTTGACTTCTCAGTATTGTGGCTAAAGGATTATTTAGTTTTTGTGTAGTTTTGGCTTCAAAAGTAGTTTGGAAGCTGCACATCATTGATAATGAAGCCATTCTTGACATCACTGTGTTTCTAAAACAATCCAATCATTAGCAATCAGGTGACTGGAAGATTATCATAAACATGTTATTGGATTAATTAGGAATAGGTATTGTATGATTGTCACTTTATTCAATGATAAAATGTTATACATGTGCTAATCAAACATGAGTTAGAATTTCATTATACGAGGGCTGTTCAATAAAGAATGATCATAATTTTATTATGGTCATAATTTTTCGCACTAAAATTCAATCTTATTATATTCTGTTAGCTTAATGTGAAACAAACACGCCGTAGTAGTTTCATTGTTGGTACTCCTGTTTCCCGCCTGTGAGAACCAGGCAAATTCAGACATGTCCAGTATCGCCTACTGCTGCAATGGAAGTAACACACGAAGAACGATATACGGCTTTGAAATTCTGCTTTCGTCTCAACAAATCTTAGTTGAGGCCTATACAATGTTACAGGAGGCCTATGGAGAGTCTGTTCTTCCCTATAGCTCAGCTCGAAGGTGGTTTAAAATCTTTAAAGAGGGGAGACAATCAATTTCAAAGGAAGGTGGACCCGGTGCTCCAGTTACTGCTCTTACAGAAGAAAACATCAACACTGCTGGTGCCATTGTGAGAGAGGATCAACGAATTACCTGAAGATCACTTTCTGAAATACTGAACATTTCATTGGGTGCCACCCACACGTTGGTGACAGAAACATTTTGGTGGAGCAGGCTTGCTGCACCACGATAATGCATGGCCGCATATTGCCAATGTTGTTGCTGAATATCTTGCAAAAATCAATGTGAAGTGCATCCCTCACCCTCCCTATAAGCTATATTTAGCTCCATGTGACTTTTTTCTATTCCCTGACTTGAAGAAACACCTTCGTGGGAGGCATTATCCATCATCAGAAGCAGTGGTGAAGGCTGCAGAGGCTATTTTGAAGGATCTCTCAAAAAATGTTTTCCAGCATGTCTTTGAAGACTGGCAGAAATTCTAGGACAAGTGCATTGCATTCATGGAAGACTATTTTGAGAAGGACCATCAAAATTATGAGGATGAGTAAAGGTACGTTGTCAAAAAAGCTGTGATCATTCTTTGTTGAACAACCCTTGTATTTCCCAAAGTTCCAGTCAGGAAGACCCTTGCTGTCCTAGTTAGATATGTGGTAGTAATAAAAGAACTATTCATCTATAATCGCTCCATGCTTAGATCTGTACCTGATGTATACACAAGCCGTCAACAACTAACCCGCAATATGCCGAAACCGAGGCACACCATAAAATATAGTACCTTAAATATGTGAGTTTTCAAGGTGTACGATAACCCTGGTAAAGGCTACTTGAACACAATGTGATAGCAGTGCTATTCCTAAAACTCCCAAGTAAATATCGCTCTGTTATCATAAAAACCAGGCATGAGTCCACGTGGCATTTGTTTGTGTTAGTCGCAGATGATATGAACACCAGGTTATCGCGGAGGAATACAAGGGGTGGATCTAAGGCTGGATGGAGTTTAGGTTAAGCAAGGTCAAGATGTCTCAAATGTCAGTGCCAGACCATTACTGCACATACTATGTAAAAGTATGAATAAATGTCTAATGATACTCAAAAATTGAAGCTATTGACAGTGAAACAACACAGTTATAATACAATAAATAGATACCTTGTAACACAGACTTCACTGTTCTATTTTTAAAGTATAAATCCCAAAGGAAATTAACTTTTTGAAGCTCTGTAACAGTGAATGCAGTTCTGATACATAAATATTATGTAGTTGAATTATCTAAATAAAAAAAAAAAAAAGGTGGATATCTGTTCTCTGTTTCTATATATGGCTCAGTCATGTAAATTTGGTAGTCTTAAGGCATCCTGAACCAGTTTTTTGAGGACTACTGCAAAAATATTGACATATCGAAACCAACTTTTGAATGCATTGGGAAAGGCACTGATTATTTGTATTTCAAATGAGCTCACTAAAACTGTTTCACTCAACAAACTCTGACTTAACTGCCTCTACACACACGCACCCACATGCATACTCAAAATTCACCTTTTTTCATACCTCTCATAAATAAGCTGGCAGCCAGAAGTCTTGCAAATACTCTGGAAACCCTTTGTTCTGCTGCCCTCATAGTCGTCTTTGTTCTGACCATTGCATTGCATTGCATTGCATTCTGACCATCATCTGGCCGTGTATTTACAAGCAGTGGCACAAGGTAGCTTGTCCTTGAGCATCTTTGATGTGCTGCCACTGCTGGTCAGCATCACAATATCTTGAATATGTCCAGAACAAACCTAATTTAAATATATATTAAAGTGTAACCTACTAAACCTGAGATTAAAGATATGTAGCCTTCATTAATACATTCATATTAAATGTCATAGAAGAATACACCTGAGTGCACTTTTACCTACCACCATGTGGATAGTAACATGTAGAAGACCATGTTACCATTTACATGCATCACAAACCATCTTGTACAAATTTTCATTATTACAGTTCTGAACATACACATATATTATCCAGATTATATTCATTGACAGCGAGTTCTTTATAATTAATTTTGAAAATAAGCAATATATTAAACTGAAATGAGTCTTGTCAATGTAAAAACTCTTGCCTTTGTTTACAATATCACGACACTCTGCAGATAAAGAGCTCTTAACGCTGTCCATTAAAAAGAACCACTGCAGCCCCATTTAATAAAAGTTACGCAATATGTGTTCAGCATATATTCAGAAATAGGCAGTGATTTGTTTTGAGTTTTGGTAGACTGGGTCTTCCAATCCAGTCACTGTTTCCCATTTGATCAATCAAGTTTACTAAGTATATGCTTTTAAGGCAAGAACAGAACAACTAGTTGCTGTCTTGAACTGGGAAACTTCACTAAAGAGCAGCTCCAGCTAACTCAATTTCAAGTACGGTTCGTAGCGTTGCAATGATTTTATTTCTTCTTCCTCCTAAACTTTAAGAAACAATGGTATTAAGAGCACTGTAGGATAAGAATTTATATTAATAAATAAGGATAATATAAATCTGTTTACACTGCTATTATATTAAATTTTTCAGATCTTATTCATATTATATTGAAGTATCTATGGACCAGAAGGATTGGGTCAGAGTTATTGAACATACAAGGTATTACTGCAGATCCTGGCAGGACCTATATTTTGAACCTCGTGTAGTGCGTTACATTCGAATAGTTGGTACAAACAACACTGTGAATAAAGTATTTCACGTGGTATCCTTTGAAGCCATGTACAAACCCAATAACATCAAGTTGGAGAAGGGCCTCATTGGTAAGTTCATTCCAGTTTTATTACAACTGTGGATCATACATGTTGTACAGTAGAACCCTGATAACTTGACTCTCAGTAACTTGATATTCTATATAATTTGACGACTTTGTTAATTTTTTATCGTTAAACTTGACTGTAATACTTTTTATAATGCACTTTATGGTGTAAACAGTTAATTTGACACAAGGAAGTTAAACCAGATGCTCTAAAGAGACCAGACAAAGGGGAACCTATTAATAGGTAATAAAGTGTAGAATATGCTATACTTTTCTGTTTCCCATATTGTGCTAGAGCATGCATTTTGCTACAACCCCTTCTCCATTTCCTTGCTTCATACAACTTCCCCACTACCTACATAGATGAGCAAGTAAGCAGTTTAGTATCATGGAAACATGAAGTCCTGGAATACAGGATAGGACCGTTGGGGGATGAACTTGCAATTACGTACACACGCAATACTTTCCCTGAATATATTCAAGATATTCTCAGGCAGGAAAGCTTCAAATCATATTTCCCTGAATATATTGCAAATAAGCTTATATATGAAATGATAGGTTACATATGTATGTGAACACTAAAACACAATGTGTGAAATGGATAAATACCTAAAGCTTTACAGAAATGTAATTTACAAAGACAACAAATGACAGCCCTTTTGAACTTCAGCATACCCTGTTTAACGGTTCAACCCATAGAATCAGCCCATCCCCAGGCATGCTGATGTACTGGGCCTTGCCATCAAACAATGCAATTTCGAATGACCCAGGTAAATCATTCAATATACCATATTTTATCACATAATTTCCCCCTCCCCCTTTTTTTTCTCTCGATAAATTTGCTTGAAAACACTGGGGAGGGAATTATGCGAGTGGTGCTTCTAGGAATTCAGAAAGGAAGGAAAACCATGTTGTTGTTGTTAGCTAATGCTGGATTTCTGACAGTGAAGTCATTAATCCTCTTGCTCTCCAATATTTTTCACTGATGGAAGAAGAGAGCAAATTGCAGTAATAGTAACCACTTTTTAGAGAGCACCATATTTTTATGTTTTATGTTTTTATGTCACATCGCTCTCTCACAACCCCCAGAATGTCTGGAGGACCACACCTGTCGTTGGTTTACGGATCTCACCGACCTGGCCAGGAGAATTATCAAAATAAATTCACCGACCATATCCTCTGATTACCAATCAGAGGACGTATACATGCCATGACAGGTCAGCATGTTAGGGGTTAAGATTTTATAGAGAAATTAGAGAAATGGAGAGGTTGGAAAAATAAAGACTCCCTAGCCCTCGGGAACCCTAATAGCATCGGGGTCAGAAGAGAACAAGAGATGACCGACATAGTTACAGTGAGGAGCAAAACACCAGTAAGTGGAAGTAATATTCTGCTCAGCTTGGGTTTTGCAATTACCTTAAAGTACATATGCCTGAAAATTTGGGATTCTTGTTTACCCTCCCTTCTTTTCTTTCCATTGTAAGAGCTTATTACCATGAATGAAAATTTGAATGCTGTTTCCACACGTTGATATCTTCTTGTTTAATTTGAAACAGTTCTTACATAAAAATATGTAGTGAACAATGTAGCAAAGATAATCACTTTTTACACCAAAGTATAATATATAGTGAATATACATGGCTGTTATTGGTAGAGAAAGTTGTGTCAATACATTGTATAAGATGTTTTCTTTAATTTTAAACATTCCCACTTCACTCTCATATTTCCAGATTCTGTAAAGGGCAGAAAATAATAATTTTAAAAATTTGATGTTGCAGTCAACTGACTTTCTCTATCCACTATATTTTCATATTGTATCTACAAACTATTCTTGCAAAAGCTTATTCTTTTACTACTTGTACAATTTATCTTGAGCTTTCAGATGGACTGGCCGGGAGGGCTCGGGGCACTGACCACATCCCAACCTCCAGTACTGCACCTCACCAATGACACCTGTGGTGGGCAGAGGTGGGGGATGCAGCAGCTGAGGGAAACCATGTAGTATTATGTAAAAGTTATATAGGTATACAGTAATTTGTGAATGAACTGGATACGTACCATGGTTTCATTGGGCCTACAATGTATTGTTTCATTCTTTTCTCCGACTATTCTGCGGTCTCACTTTCACCACTATCATCACTATTTTCATTTATATTTGACTCAGATAACACATCTTCATTTTCACTATTCCACAACATGTCGTCAGAACCATAATGGCACAAGAAATACCAGTTTTTGTTTAAAACTCTTCTTAACAATATGATGACTTGTAACAAACTGACTTAGAAACACATCTGCAACTTCACATTTCAAGTTTATACAATAGTTTGTGACAATGGCAATATGAGTATTTTTGTGTCAAGCCTGCATCCACTGTTCTCCGTGACAGGCACCGCTGCGTTGATTGTTGTCCATTATCAAGTCATTTAAAGGCCACTCCAATAAGAACGAACCAGGAGAGGGAATTATGCAATGTTTAATAGGTAAATAATTTTTAGTGATGAAAAATTGGATATTGTTTAGAACAGCTTACGCAAGCACTTGGTCAGAATTTCGGCAAAGTCCCACTCGGCAGTGTGTACGAATGGTCACGAAAGTTGCCGAAGTTGCTGTGTTAATGCAGCGCTGCCAACAGCAGAATGTCCCTAGGAGTTTGTTGCCAATAGTAAGTTTGAATGTTTTTGCAGGAGTCGGCAGTATGCTGTTGACCTTCCTAGAAGCAAGTAGCGCAATGGCTAGGTTTATCAGTATATTGGATTTGACGCTTCTGTGCTTAAATGAAGAGGCATACATGCAATTCCTCTACGAGGAGGGCCTGTTGAGGACTCGCATGCTATGCAGGGAAAAATAAATAAATAAAATCAATAAATAAAAATAAATAAAAAAGAACGATAATAAAAATAATATAAATATAATAATATAATACTACTAAATATAATATATATAAATAATATATATAATATAATATTAAATAAAAATACAATAAAATAATATAATATAAAATAAATAAAAAAGAACGATAAATAATAATATAAATATAATAATATAATAAATATAATATAAATCTAATAAAATTAAAAATAATAATATAAAATAAAATAGATTAACAAAACAGAACGATAAATAGTAAACATAATAAAAATATAACAATATAATAAATATAATAACATTATATAATAAAATAATAATATAAAATAAAAAAAGAACGATAAATAATAAACATAATAAAAATATAATAAAAAATATAATATAATAAATATAATAGCATTAAATATAATAATATAAAATAAAATAAACAAAAAAAGATATAAGATAAAGATAAAATAAAGATAGATAAAGGTAAAAGATAAAATAAATAAACAAAAAAAGAACGATAAATAATAAACATAATAAAAATATAATAATATTAATATATTATAATATAAATATAATAAACATAAGTATAATATATAGTATTATATATAAATAATAATATATAATATAAATGTAATAATAATAATAATAATAATAATAATAATAATAATCATCATCATCATCATCATAAGGTTCCTGAGAACCTTCAGCTAGCTTTGGGTGATCAACAGTATCACAAGAAAATCATCAAGGCACGCAAAGTTAATGTTTAAATGTTTAAATTCAATGTAAACTTCATGATTTGTTTTTTTTGTTTCCTCCTAATAAATAAATAAATTTAAAAAAATAATAATATAATAAAAATAATATAATAAAATAATAATAAAGAACAAGCCAGCGTATCGTGGACCCAGTAACAAGGCAATAAGGATAATGTGCACAATAATTCGCACTAGCGATATATCTGTGTGAGCAAGAGCAAAATAATGTACACAATGAGCAAAATAATAATGTACAGAATCCACAACAATAGTATAAGAGCAAAAGAATGTACACAATGAGCAAAAAAATAATGTACAGAATCCACAACAATAGTATGGAGTTGCGCTAGGCGATAGCGGTGTATGTCTGTGGCGGCAACGACGTGAGTGAGTGCATTTGTGTTTAATGTGTTGGCAACGAAAACTAGTGTAGTGTAAAAAGCAATGTTGGCAGATGTGAAAATCGTCTGCTAGTCATGCAGTGAAATTTAGTGGGCGATTGTGAAACTACTGTCGGCGCATGCACAGTAAGTAAGTTCGGACTTATAATCTGGCTGGCAAGTGGAAAGTGAGCTGTTCTAAACATGAGCCGAAAAATCATAGGGGAGGGAAATATGTGAGGGGGGACCTTATGTGATAAAATATGGTATACATAAGTTCCAAAATTTAATACTTGAATTCATTAAGAGGTTCTTTTGAGTAAAATTAGAATTAGAATGCTCTCACCCTGAATATGTGCTAAGTCATGTCGGAGTTGCCTTCCTCCAAAGTGGCTGGATTCTTCTTTCCTGTCGGTGGCCTCCAGCTTGTTTACATGCTGTCAGCTTGATGGTAACTGTTCGAGTATCGGACATGGACAACTGCCCACCAGCTACTGACTGGAACGGATTTCCGCTGATGACTGACTAGAGTGCCCCCCACTCGAAAACTGAACTGTGTGGACTCTCACGCTTGATGGTGACTGACTACTGCCAGAGTCACTCCCGACGTAGTGGCCTCCCACTCAATTGACTGCTGGCGTTGCTCCTGACGTAGTGGTCTCCCACTCAACTGACTGCTGGCGTTGTGCTTGATGGAGTGGCCTCTCACTCAGCTGATGGTATATGGCCTGCTATTCAGCATTTATATACCCCTCTCGGGTTGGAATTGGGAGAGGCAGGCTGGCCTACCTTACCATGCTAAATTTCCTGGTGCGAGGCTATCAGTAGATCAATCAGTGCAAATAACAATACTATAATGTTAGAATTTATAACAAGGATCCAAAAGACTCCAAATTGGTTGCGCTGTGTTTTACCCATCCACATCCTCGGCGCTCATTGCCAACTGCTAGACATAGAATGCATAGATGAAACCATACATTTTTAAAACTAGTTTTAAAGGCTTTACTTACCAGTGTTATTAAAGGAAATCTGAAATCCATACGCACCTCTTTAGGAAACCATCCATACTCATTGTAATTCACATTGAAAAATACTGGCAATTTCATGGCAGATACTGTATTTTAATTCTTCCAGGGTGTGTGGGTTTGTGTTGTACACTTTATGCTTTAAGTTACTCCAGAGATAGAAATCGCAGATCCCCTGGAATTTTTTCTCCAAATTGCACTTTCACTTGGTCAGTTAACATATGCGAATCATAAATATGTGCTATGTGGTAGATGAGCCATAATACACTTTGTGACTAGGTTCAGGACACAATAATAAAGCACGCTAGTAATAACTTATATGTCAACTCAATGCTCAATATTCAACACTTTCAGAGCAGAGAAAAACAAGTCAACTGCGTGACCTTCTGTACAGCAGCTGCATTATCATGTATCTGTGTGTGCAGTGGAAAAACACTGCACAGTGGTACAGATGTTTTTGAGTCTCTCTATATAATCGGTTGTGAATAACAGACCTCTTGTTCCGTAAAGCTAGACACTTCGGTAACTTGACATCCTCTTAGTCCAATTAGGTCAAGTTATCGGGATTCTACTGGATCATACTGTTACTGTATGAAAACATACTGTGTTTGCAAGAAATTATATTAATTGTAGGCCCTGGCTCAGCTTGCTACATCTGTTTAAAAAGCTCCTCTAGACTATAAAAATAATAATCCACGAAGGATTTAATACATTTATGTTTAAAACTAGTTAGGTTTTTGGTAGCGTTAGCAGTATTACTAAAACAATTTTCTAATTTTAAGTCTGTAAGAATAAAAGTGTTTACAAACAGTTTCATGGAAATGCACATTAAAGGGCTTTAAGTTTTGATAAATATAAACTGAAACATCTCATATATACATAAAATAAAGGCCAAAACTAAATGGTGCATGTGTGTTAGCATGTGGTGTTGGCACGTTGGTGTTAGTGTTATCATGCATTTTCTTGTCATGAAGGGTGTCCAATAGATAAAAGATCACTTAACCCATTCGTATCATTTGACGACCAGAGCTCGCATGCATCTTTTTGGCATATGAATCGTATGACGAGCTCAGCTCACTATGCTGCATTGCTCCATATAATTCTACATAGTTAGGTTCCTTCTCATAGATGTCATTTGTATACATCTGGAATGAAATGCTAACACATGGTGTTTGTAATTCTGATCAGTATGACATAACCACCTGTGTTTCAATCAAGGAAAAACAATTTTACCGTAGCATTATGTCACTCACCTCAGTAGCCATCATAGCAGCGAAAAAATTTGCTCCAGTGACAAGAAGGGTTTGAGAAAACTGATATTGAGTGTATTAGAGAGTGAAAGTGGTGATTTTTTTGAATATGAAACAGAGTCTGAAGAAGATTCTGGTGACAGTAATAATGAATCTAGTGCAGAAAGCAGCAAATAACATAATTATGAAGGCAATGATGACATGCCAGGCCCTTCGAAACTTATTTACATTACGACACTGAAAAACCAGTGTAACTGACATTGGACTAAAACTGACAACAACCTCATTTTCTACCCTTTTGCTGCAAGTAATGGTATTTTTAAATACTTACTGTATAAGTATACGTCACAGATGCCGTCTGCACTTTCAATTTTTTTCATAATGAATGGAACCTTTGTTTAACAAAATATCTGAAGAAACGAATGCTTATGCAATGAGGTAGTTGAACAATTCCAAAAGAAAGCATTGAAAGATGATGAAAAATGAAATCAGTGCTTATATCACTTTAGTTATTTTGATGTCTCAAGTGCAAAAATCACTATTCAATTGTACTGGAGCAAAACCCAGTGCCTTGACACCCCAAAGTTGTGTGAAACAATGAGTTGGTAGAAATTCAAACTGATTTCCCATTTCTTGAATGCTTCTTGAATGAAAAGTGTATCTATTGTCAAATACAATTAATTGAGCTCTATTCTTTTTGCTTGTGTGAGACCACCTGCATTCCATTGAAGAATTCTGATGTTAAATCTTCTATTAATATAATGTTTGGGTTCTCGAGAAGTAGCCCCCACCCGGAGAGACAAATGGGGTACTATTGTAATTCTGGAATATTTTACTGCTCAAGTCATAATTCATATTGGAAAGCTATATAGCAGTAAAAGTAACCGCTTTTTAGAGAGCACCATATGTTTACGTTTTGGTGGTCACATTGCTCTCTCGCAAGTCCCAGAATGTCCGGAGGACTACGTGTCATTGGTTTACGGGTCTCATGGAGCTGACCGGGAGAGTTATCAAAATAAATTCACTGACCATATCCTCTGATAACAATCAGAGGACACATTGCATGCCATGACAGGTCTGCGTGTTAGGGTATAAAAGGTTATAGAAAAATTAGAGAGGTAGAAAGGTTGGAAAAATAAAGACTCCCTAGCCCTCAGATACCCTATAATCTTCGCAAAACTTAAAGGCATATGGAGGCGGGGCATACTGCAGACTACAGCGAATCCTACGCTTGCCCCTCCTACCAGCTCTGCCGAATGTGGTGCATGCTTCTCACACAACCTTGTGTACAGACCATCTGCCGGTACATGTACTACGCTTGGCAACAGCGCTCTGCTTGAGCATTGGCCAGCGTTCACATGCCTTTAACTTTTGCGAGCAGCATAATAGCATTGGGGTCAGAAGAGAACAAGAGATGACCAAGGTAAGGTCATAAGGTCAGATAGAAAAGATATAGTGAGGTGCAACACACCAGTAAGTGGAAGTAATGTTCTGCTCAGCTTGGGTACCTTGTGGTCATTGTCCACATATCCCCTAGACGGAGACTCCTGAGGTAGCTTATTCAAATATATGCAAGTATTTATTTATCTAATGGCAGGGTTTATCATTTTCATCATTTCCCTTCTGGCTTCCCAATACAGTGAACTACATCACCAGTCTGCTGTTTTTTCTTGCTTAATTTGTCACCGATCAATAAGTGATCTTCATCCATAACAGTTTTAATTTTGGAATAGTAGCTTATTTTAATACTTGATACAATATACAATTTTATACCAACCATAGTGCTCACCACATAAAGTTCAAAGAAAGTTTGTCAATTAATGAAAATCCTGATGTGATTTTCCATTCTGTTTTGTTCAGTTTATAAGCACTTGCATATTTTATTGAATTTTTCTACCTCTGCCTCAGACTTACAACCGATTTGCCATGACCATGCTAGTTGAGATTAAAAGCATCCTTACAAATAGTATGAGTATGTTTATAAATAAACAGTGTTATTTTCACGTTGTACTTTATCCTTGCTTAAGGACATCCCTATGTATTTGTTCTGAAATCAATAGCCACCTAACCTGCTCAATTTACTCTCCATTTTTAAAGTTGTTCAGTGCACATTCCTTCCCATTCAGTGGTAAACTGTTATAATTATTATAACTATGTACAGAGACTGACAGAAGTATTCGAACATAAACATATTTATCACTTTTTTTTTAAAGCTACGCAGAGTAAGCATGCATAAATACAACTAGTACAAAATAAACTTGAGTCTTCCATTAAACATATACATTAATAAATAGCAACTGAAACTAATTTGCACTACAGTGTTTGTCTGTTTGAAGCGTTGAATTATGCAGAACACTGTAATTTTGTTTCTGTTAATGGTGTTGGCAATTTCAGAGAGAGATTTGTTTTGTTTGTACATATTGATCATGATATTCCTCTCTGCCACCATTGTCTCCTTACCTTTACGTCCTATATTATAGGTTGCGCGTTCGTTCTTGACGAATGACCTTGAGCAGAAATCCAATGAGTGAGCCTACCCTTAATAAACAGGTCAGCAAATGTTTATGCTACGATAACAGACACCTCTGTTTTCCTCTGTCACGTGTGTGTATACAGTCGACTGCAGAAGTTTTGTGCGGTACGGATGTATGTATGCATGCAACGAAAATAGCAATTCAGACGAGGGAGAGATGTCGGGAATAGAATAAATGCAAGAAAGTTAAGTGGAAACAGTTATAGAGGTATAGTGTATAATACGTGTGGCTGATATTACTGCAAGTGTCATAAATTGATTTGTAGTGTTGTACTACTTCAGCTCAGAAGCATGCACGTCATCTCACTGCAGACTGTACCTCCTCTCTCTCGTTCCCGCAAAAGCTGAGTAGAGACTCGCATTCAACCTTTCATATAAAATTTTCATTCGTCAAGAAGTAACGCGCGACCTATACCTGTGAGTTCACAATCGGCTGAATAACTGTGAGCACAGTGTCTCGAGGCACAGCATAACACAACTGCTGTGTGGTAGGGATGTGTAGGGTACGTCCAATCACCTTTCTCTCTGTTTGATTGGGTACGTTCGAATACTTATGTCCTGCAATAAGAGGGACAACAGATTAAATACAGTACAGATTGTGTAATAAATACGTGCAAAGTGATATTTTAAATATATTTTCCGAGACACAAAAGGTTAATGTTTACATGTGTAACAATTCAACGCTGCCAAATAAATATTACAGTATTTATAGTAGTGCAATGTTACGTGTTATATTATTCAAATACTTCTGTCGGCCTCTTTACGTTCTGTTTGGTTATCCTTGGTTGCTATTCTGTTATTGTCATTTGTTTACTGTTAACTAGCCCAGTCCAAGATGGTGTTCAGTTTCAACTAATCGTAGTCTTCAGCTGCATAAAGTTGTCAAAGTTTTACTACATATGCTGCTCAACTGTCTAACTTGTTGGATTTACCAACCTCTCCATTTCTCTAATTTTTCTATAAAGCCCCTAACATGCTGACCTGTCATGGCATGTAATACGTCTTCTGATTGGTAATCAGAGGATGTGGTCGGTGAATTTATTTTGATAATTCTCCCGGTCAGGTCGGTGAGACCCGTAAAAAAAAAAAAAAAAAGGGTTACTATTACTGCTATTGCTCTCTTTTTTATTTGGAGAGCAAGAGGATTAATGACTTCATTGTCAGAAATCCAGCATTAGCTAACAACAACATGTTTTGTTATTTTAGGTGCTAAACAGACAAAAATGTAGGTTATGTAAATACATTAAATTGAATAATAGTTCAGAGTAAACATAATGGAATTATGTTTACATATGGTAGTGTTATATTTAAACATTTATAAATCCTGTTTTAGTGCCAAAGGAGAATGTTGCTGCAATTGAGAAGAGTGCATCTGTGATTGAGGGAGTGAGCCGCAGTAGAAACGCACTGCTAAATGGAGATATTAAGAATTATGATTGGGATTCAGGCTACACCTGTCATCAGCTGGGTAGTGGAGCCATATTGGTTCAGCTTGGACAGCCATATATGATTGGTTCTATGAGGTACAGTAGAATTGCTTCTAAGCCCTTACATATTCTCAATTCTTGACGTCTGTGCACTAATCGCTAGAACCAGTTCTGACACGTGGTTAAGGGTAAAGTTGCAGTGTCTGCTATCCTTTCCAAGCAGTGCCTTTCACTGTAAACACACTCTTTGTATTATCCATGCAAAAGAATTTGCAGTGCCTGCCCCTAACCAGCTGTCGCATGTGCTTATTGCATATCACTTTCAGCTGAACATTGTTTCATCTGCAAAAAGGTGCCCAGCATGAAAATCATAGATCAAAATACAATCCAAAAATAACAATCAATGTCACAAACTATCAGAAATGAACCTTAAGTTTGAGAGGTAGAACTGGACCTTAAAAATTCAATGCCACAGCTGGGATTTGAACCACAGACCTTCCGCTTACTAGGTGGGTGCTGCTACTGTGACAACCTGCCAGAATGGCATTGAATTCTCAAACCAGTTCGTATTTCTCCTGGTAAACCACAAAGGCAGTCTTACATCAAAGACATTTACCCCAATAGTGACTTACTATTGTAAGTACTTTTTGTCTCAGGATTAAATAACCTTCAGATGGTAATTATTATTTATTTATGCCAACAAACTTATTGTTGGTGTTTTTAAACACACAAGCCATGTGTGAGCAATGGTAAGCGGAAGGTCTGTGGTTTAAATCCCAGCTGTGGCATTGAATTTTTAAGTTCCAGTTCTACCTCTCAAACATTGGTGACCAGATTTTGAGAAATGGTTAGATCTCAGCTGAAAGATGGGTTTACAGTGCTTATGAGCAATGATGGAAAAAGAGTTCTCACATTAAGTAAAGATTTTGAAATGAATGATGGAAAGTGGCTGTATGTAGAGAAATGTAACAAAGATCAAAAAGGAATTAATAGTATCGGTCAATTTGGGAATATGGAAATAATGTTGTTGTTTTCTAGTGCCTTGCATCTGGCAATGAAGCCATTAGCATTCGTGCTTTCCAATACTTTTGAACTGTAGTTTCTTCTGATCTTAATGCTTCACAGGTCTTCAAGTGGTCTTCGTTCATTTCTGCTGGATCGTTACACAGGACACATATTGCTGAAGCTGAGATACCCATTCTGTAGAGATGTCTTGCTAAGCAGTCACGATTTGTCAGTAGTCGGAAGGCTACAAACGCTGTTTTCCTTGGTCTCTGGGTGATTATATCTGGGTTGGAAAATAGTGTAATCCATTTTTTATCTTTGGCATTTGTTTCTATTTCTTGTAGGTATGAATGAGAAAATTTTTTAATGATCAAGCCTTTTATTGAGGAATATGAGAAATTGAATTTAGACTTTTGTTTTATTGTTGTGCCTTTCTTTGCAAGTGAGTCTGCAGCTTCATTCCCCATGACTCCACAGTGTGCTGGAATCCATTGGAGATGAACAGTCTTATTAACTTTTTGGAGTTGTGTTAACATTTTGTAGCATTCTCTAATTTTTTTGACTTCTTTGTAGTATTTGAACATATTCCCTGAATTGCAGCTTTAGAATCTGAAAGAATTACTGCCTTGTTAAATTTATTTAAGGGAAGATTTAATAATTGTTGGAGAGCAATGTGTATAGCCTCTATTTCTCCATCATAATTTGTTGTGTCTCTGCCAACAGAATGATAAAAGGAAAAATGTGAACACATAACTCCAGCTCCAGTAAGGTTTTCCGTGGAAGTAGATTTTCTCTGGTGTTAGGAATGTTCAATTTGGATTTAATCTGTGTTACCTTTTCTAGGAAACTACTATGAGTTTTAAGGATTGAAGGGGGGAGGTTCTCTTCTGTCCATTTAGAGTTTGGCAGTCGTAACATTTTCTCGTGCTGGAGCAATGCTTGTTCTTCTATTTTTGTTGTTATTGATGGGGTCCGTGTTAAGGCAAGCATGGCATCAACAGGTGTGGATTTAACTGCTCCAGTGATTAGGTGAAGAGCCTGATTTTGTATTTGTTCAAGTTTATTGATGTTAGCATTTGCTGCTGTTATTAAAGCTTCAGAACAGTACAAGAGGTTTGGTTTAACACACATTTTGTATGTTGTGTTAAGGACTCTCCTTGAGCAGCCCCATTTAGCACCAGCTAACCTTTTCAGGATTTGCAGTTTCTTTTCAACCTGTTCTGATATGTTTGTTATATGTTATTTCCAACTTAGCTTTCTGTCGAAAGTGATGCCTAAGTATTTGGCATCATCAACTGTTTTGAGTGGTTTACCATTATAAATTATGTTAATATTAACTGGTTTGTATTTTAGTGTAAATAATTCATTATTTGTTTTTTCCACATTGATAGTCATGAGGTTTTTGGAGCTCCATTCATGTACTTTGTTTAGGGCTGTTTCTATTCTGTCTTTAATTCAGGTTTTTTTTTGGAGAGCCTGGAGTCCAAATGACTACATCGTCAGCAAATAAAGCAATTTTGGTTTCTGAAGTTTTTATTATTGATGGAAGGTCATTTATATATATGTTAAAAAGTGTTGTGCTCAGAACAGCACCTTGTGGAACTCCTCGGTGTGTTTGTTTATATTTGGAAATGTATGTATTATATTTTGTGGCACAAAATCTTTGTGAAATAAACTGAGTTATCCATTTAAGCATATTACTTTTCACACCTATTGATTGCAAGTTCTCAATTAATTTGTTTCTCCAGACTGAGTCATATGCTGATTTAAAATCAATGAATACTGCCAAGGTATCCTCCTTTCTATTGAAAGCTTCCTTGATGTCTTGGCTTAGTAGGATTACATTTTCACTTGTACTATGATTCTGTCTGAAGCCGGTCTGTGAACTATTAATTTATCATATTCTAGGAACCAGTTAAGTCTAGATGCCAACATTCTTTCCATCACTTTTGCAATAACACTGGTCAAAAATATTGGCCTGAAACTATTAATATTGTTTGAGGGTTTGTTTTTCTTTAAAATCGGGATGATAATGGCTTTTTTCCAGTCGGAAGACACAGTCATTCTCCAACACGTGTTATACAGTTTAAGTAGGATTTCTTTTCCTTTCCTGCCAAGGTGTTTAATAAACTCTGGGTGGATCTTGTCAGGTTCTGGAGATTTTTTGTTCTGTAATTGTTCTATTGCTAAATCTAGTTCTGTTTCGTTAAAATCCTGAATAAAAATATCATTTTGTATATCTTTTGGATTATTAGTTTCTCTGATAGTTTTTTGGATAGTTTTATCTTGTTTTTTATACGCTTGGGGTATTCTTTGTGAGGAATATGGAAATTAAATGATTGAAGTGGAACATTTGAAAAAAGTATTTGTGCTTTACGTGGGGGGAAGAAGATGCTGCCCATAACATGTTAAATGCACAGTTATAGTTATTTGGAGGAAAGAGTTGATTCAAAGGAATGGTTGATGATAGCAAAAGCAATAGCAATTTGAAAAATCTTTCACCAACAGTCTCAGATTAATTTAAGAGATGATTTAGGGTGAAGTAAAAATGCATTTGGTCTATGAACAAAGCTGGAAGATGCATGTGTCATAGTTATACCATAACTACAAGTTAAATCAGGAATTGAATAGCCTCCCAGAACAAGAGTAACCCTCGCATCTTTCACATTGAATTTTACTTGAAGAAAGATTGTTAGTGGCGTTTGAAGCAAAGCAGAGAAACAGCAAACTTCAGAGGTCAGTGGTAAAACATATTCCAATATCTCTGCCTTGTTCCAAGCACCATTAACACCTTTTCTATGCAAAATTCAATGTTGGAAGAAATGAGAGGACAGAGCTGCATACAAACTGTTACAGTTCATCTATCACAGAAGTGGCCTGAGTTTGATCCTGGCGACCCGCATGCGGTATTCGTGGTGAACAAGGCGGTGTAAGAATGGGTTTTTCTCTGGGTTCTCCAGTTTCTCCCACCATTCATTCTAATTGCTTCATCACCACCTTTTCATTCACCTATTTCACCTGCATTTCATATCATCCTTTTCCTCACTAATACCTGGTGCTGGACTGACCACCTGCTTCCTGGTCTTCACTCTGTCTGATCCATAGGTTCCTCTGCTCCCCGACAGGCGTCTGATCTTAAGCACCAGCTTATAAGTCATAGGAGATGTAAGTCCTCCATACAGGGAGGGCAGTCAGATGAAGAAGAAGAAAAGAAGAAATGGGGGTTATAACCTTGTTCTGGGCAGCACCAACTGTTCGTAAAATATAATCATGGTAAAGCTACAGCCATAGTTGGTGTTACTGCATTCGTTATGTTGCCACAGAAGCTCTTGTTTTTGAACCTGTTATAGAGAAGCAACCGATAGATTTTAAAAAGATTCTATTTGGAAGCCGTATTAAAGAATTAATCTGTGGAAGCCTTTGTATTGCTCCTGTTTATGTGATTTTGTCTAGTTACTGTTGTTATTTTTGTGTTTGCAACACAATAGTGTATTAAATATATTTTATAATATTTAGCATTTGGAAGTAATTTTATCCAAAAGTGTTATTGGAGAACAAGATTTGCTGAAGGTGAGCAGGTTCATGTACCGATGTTCAAGCATTATTAACATTTGAAACCATGTTACTTTAACCCTGTGATATTTGAGGTTAGAAATAATGCCTTTATTATGTATATTGGCAGTACTGCTTTCTGGGATTTTTTCGTCTGCAGTTTAGTGTAATGTCAGCCATATTAAATTCTTGGGGAAGTGCTGACAAGCTGTTTCCCCTATAATTGTGATCATAACATAATAAATGAGAAGTTAATTATATTGTACGGCTTGGAATGAAACCTTGGTTAGCACTAGGCCATATAAACTTCGTAGTAATTTAATTAAATATAATATTGTATATATCTAAATATTGATAAGATAAATGTTAAGGCTCAAAGATAAGAGGAGCAATAATGATGCATTTTTGTAATCAACACTTTCTCTTTCAGATTACTTCTGTGGGACTGTGATGATCGAAGCTACAGCTATTTTGTGGAAGTATCAGTTAATATGTGGGAATGGGAGCTGGTTGCTGATAAGACCAGGGAGAGCTGTAGGTCATGGCAAACTCTCAGATTTGAACCAAGACCAGTTGTCTTTATTCGCATTGTAGGCACTCACAATACAGCCAATGAGGTATTTAGACTGCTTTACTTATATTCATCCTTATTGCAAAGTTAAGTGTTATTTGATTCCGTGCCTAAAATTGCTTGAAAGTTAAGAATTACTCCCTCAAAAACAAACTTGTTAATAGATGAATACCCATTGCAGATTGTTTAGTTATATCATTAAAATGTTCCATTTTAAATTTTCACTCCATCTAGAAAAAATCTAAAATCAAAAAATATAGTTATTCAAACGCAGGAAACAAATTACAAACACAGCTTTTCTTTATATTCTGAAATAATGAAACTTTCTAGGCATAGTTAATGAGTATTTCAACTTTCACAAGTAATAATATATTGTATTTGCCAGTAAACGATGCACCCCACTTTTCAAGACCTTTTTAGGGAAAAATTTTCTCACCATATACATCCACTGCAAAACAGTTACAACATATATGCACGTATATCAAATATTTAGCCAATATAAGTAGGAAAAAGTGCTCACAAATAAATTCGCCTGATGAATGATCATTTTTATTGAAAATGAAATTTCTGCTTGTCTCTAAAATCCAAGTATTGAGTTCTACTTCAAGTTTTGACCATTTAACAGTTCCACTTCTCAGATTATATTTACTGTAAGGTACTTTCTTTAAAACATCTGATTCTGACAAGTTCTATAATTTTTTCAGTTAGAGGTGGCTTGAAATGCCTTTCTACAGCTCTGTTTTCATGCTTTTTAGCATATACAATCACCTGCAATTTAAATGCAGTAGTGTAGCATTTTTTCAGCCATAGTTTACAAATAAAATCATAATATAGGTATGATAGGAGTGAATCTCCACACCAAACACATGCTAAACAATGATAAATGAAGCTTGAAAGAACAATATAAAAACCTTTGAAGGTAGAATTTACAGCTGTTGCAGCCTTCCGACTACTGACAAATCACCACTGCTTAGCAAGTCATCTCTACAGAATAGGTATCTCAGCCTCACCAATATGTGTCCTGTGTAACGATCCAGCAGAAATGAATGAAGAACACTTGAAGACCTGTGAAGCATTAAGATCAGAAGAAGCTACAGTTCAAAAGTATTGGAAAGCACGAATGCTAATGGCTTCATTGCCAGATGCAAGGCACTAGAAAACAACAACAACAACAGAATTGGAACTGAAAAATTCAATGCCACAGCTGGGATTTGAACCAAAGACCCTCCACTCACCAGGAGGGTGCTCTTACCATTAAGCTACTGTGACAGCTTGCCAGAAACACATGGAATTCTCCAACATTCAGTGTCATTCTGGCAAGCTGTCACAGTAGCTTAATGGTTAGAGCATCCGTGTGGTGGGCTTCTGTGGTTCAAATCCCAGCTATGGCATTGAATTTTTCAGTTCCGATTCTACCTCTCAAACATTGCTCATGCACGGTTTGTGTATTAAAAACACCAACAGTAAGTTTGTTGGCATAAATAATTAATATAAAAACTTTGAGAGGTAGAACTGGAACTTAAAAATTCAATGCCATAGCTGGGATTTGAACCACAGACCTTCTGCTTACCGCCTGGTAAGCGGAAGGTCTCTCAAACATTGCCCACACACGGTTTGTGTATTTAAAAACACCAATAGTTAGTTGGTTGGCGTAAATAAATAATAATATAAAAACTGTTAACGATGGTGCATGCGCATCCACTGAACTCCATACAACTGGAATGCTCAAAATTCACAAGGAAGTTAACAATGAATTGCTTCAAGCCAAGACAAAGAAATTATGAAAACATGGAGCTTATGGTTACCTATCTTAACTTACTAATGGCATATAAGACTCAACACATTTTTGGGCTTATTTTTTAAGGAAAAAAGTGCCTTATACACCGGCAAATATGGTAATATCCTCTACACAGAATTGCTTACTATAGAATCCTTCTTTCACTTTCCCTGCTGCCATTAGGCGTCAGTAACTATAGGATCCAATGTAGTTAACCTAGTGGTTATTTGTGCCCATTTTTACTTTCTCTACTGCTAAGTAGGGGAAATATTGTATTCCACCCAAAAATTTGATGCCGAGATTTCACTAGAAATATATGTTTTGAGACCCCCTGACTCCAAAAAAAAGCATTTTTAGAAAAAGATCCATGTGTGTGTCTGTGGACAGCATAACTCAAAAACGAACAGTCAGTTAAAAACCAAAGTTGTTATTTAGGTTTAATGTCTTTCAAGGATGCGGCATGAAGATTTTGAAGAAAATAGCCCCACCGTAAACTATCCTTTACATGGAACATTTTTCGAACATTTTGATTTTCTTGAAAATGACAACGATTTTGGATCAAGGCTTTTGATTAAAATATCATATGTTTGAGATATTTTGATGACAAATGAAATGTGTATCTTGAATTTTCTGTCTATAGCCCCTGTAGTCGTATTTACTCTGGATGACTTTTGCATAACTGTTAAACCGTTAGAGATAGACCAAATCATGCTCTACAAAAAAATGTAGATCTTGCTAAAATACACAATTTGTGACTCAATAAATTTTCTTGTAGGTTGAACCATTTCAGAGAAATACCTTGTTATGTGTGTGAGTTTCAGAAACCTTAAAACTTTCGTGCAATGGAACATCGTTGTTCATTTTTTTATATGTTGTTGTTTTCTAGTGCCTTGCATCTGGCAATGAAGCCATTAGTATTCGTGCTTTCCAATTCTTTTGAACTGTAGTTTCTTCTGATCTTAATGCTTCACAGGTCTTCAAGTGGTCTTCATTCATTTCTGCTGGATCGTTACACAGGACACATATTGGACACATGTGTTAAGTGTGCAAAGAGAACGGAATCTCAAAGCTTTAAAAGATTTGACTATTGCGCAAATCCTACTGTATTCTAATATTCCCCTTGCACCTACAAGGAAATAAGCAATAAGATAATTTGTACAAATGTTTATCTTAACACGAAGAAGATATAGGAATAAGAGTTTGTAAGAAAGGTTAGTACAAGAGTAGAGAATCATTTCAGTGCAACACATCAGATTTTTAGAAAAAGATATGTGCGTGTGTCTGTCTGTCTGGACAGCATAACTCAAAAACGAAAAGTAGGTTAAAAACCAAAGTTGGTATTTAAATTTAATGTCTTTCAAGCATGCGACACAAAGATTTTGAAGAAAATTTCTCCACCCTAAACTACCCTTTACATGGAAAATTTTTCGAAAATTTTTATTTTCTTGAAAATGGCTCTAACGATTTTGATTAAAATGCCATATATTTGAGATATTTTTATGACAAATGAAATGTATATCTTGAATTTTCTGGCTATGGCCCCTGTAGTCGTATTTATTTTGGACGACTTTTGCATAACTAGTAAACCGTTAAAGATGGACCAAATTATACTATACAAAAATGTTGTTGTTGTTGTTGTTAGCTAATGCTGGATTTCTGACAATGAAGTCATTAATAAAAGATGGGAACTACCAAACATTCAAACAGTAATTCCTGAGTATCCTCGAAAAACACCAGTTGCAACCTTCAGGTTGATTACAGGACATGATTGTCTGGCAAAACATTGGGATATATTCTTCACCACTCTGTCCTCTATGTGATCTGCAAGCGGAAATGGATCGAGACCACCTTCAAATATGCCCTGCCACTTCTAATGCCCCATCCATCAGTGAAAAATATTGGAGAGCAAGAGGATACAAAAATGTTGTTGTTGTTAGCTAATGCTGGATTTCTGACAATGAAGTCATTAATCCTCTTGCTCTCCAATATTTTTCACTGATGATATTGAAGAGAGCAATAGCAGTAATAGTAACCGCTTTTTAGAGAGCACCATATTTTTATGTTTTGGCGGTCACATCGCTCTCTCACAACCCCCAGAATGTCTGGAGGATCACACCTGTCGTTGGTTTACGGGTCTCACCGACCTGACCGGGAGAGTTATCAAAATAAATTCACCGACCATATCCTCTGATTACCAATCAGAGGGCGTATTACATGCCATGACAGGTCAGCATGTTAGGGGTTAAGATTTTATAGAGAAATTAGAGAAATGGAGAGGTTGGAAAAATAAAGACTCCCTAGCCCTTGGGAACCCTAATAGCATCGGGGTCGGAAGAGAATATGTGTAATATGTGGCATCTGCCAATGAATGTACATTTGATTCACATTTGTACACACGTTTCTGTTTACATAAGGACCAATTCTTTCAATGAAACCAGTAAAACACAAGAAACGCTATACAACTCCATTACAGTTTCTGCTCACAAAAATGTAGATCTTGCTAAAATACACAATTTATGTCTAAATGAAATTTCTTGCAAGTCAAGCCATTTGGAGATATTGCTTGTTATGTGTGTGAGTTTCGTGAAATGGAACATCGTTGTTCATTTTTATGTTAAGCGTGCAAAGAGAACGGGATCTTTAAGCTTTAAAAGATTTGACTGTCGCTCAAAGCCTACTGTATCCTCATATTCCCCTTGCATCTACAAGGAAATAAGCAATAAGATAATTTGTACAAATGTTTATCTCAACTAACACGATGTAGATATAGGAATAAGGATTTGTGAGAATGGTTGGTACAAGAGTAGAGAAAGTCATGTGAGTGCAGAACATCAGATTTTTTTATTCTTATCTTCATTTGAAGCTTCTAATCTTACTGTATTCTTCCTTTTCCTGATATTCTCACACATTACTTTAACCACCCTTTTTGCCACTATAACTCGTTTGTCTTAGTAATTACCTCCTCTACCATTTACGTGTAGTAAGAAGAGAAAGTTTACAGAATTTGAGCTATTGTAGTTTGCCAAAAGTTAACTGACAAAATCCTGCCATTATAGCTCTCTGGTTATTTTTGGTGTCGGTCGCTCTCCAATTGACATCAATAACACCTAGTCCTAAAATATGCACTTGGTAAAAGTACAGCAGCAGTTGATGATAATTGCAGTTGTTTAGTTGACAACACGAACATGTTAAAAGTATGTAAACTATTGTGTTCAAAGCAAAGAATCTTTTGTTGTGTAGATATCATTGTGTTCCACATGTGCATACATTTGGAACTGGTTTAGCCAACAGAGTTTACAGAAATGTGTCATGTTTTGTAATTGTTTTTAACAAAACATTGTGGATTAAATAGAATAGTTCTGACAAATAACACTCCACTTTGGAAATCAATAAAACTGATATATTATCCTATTTTCTATTAAAGTCTTTGATTTCTTGACTGAGAAGCAAGACTTGTTCGTTTGTAGAGTGGAGCTCTCTGAATCCGGCTTGACATGGGGAAATTAAATTTTGTGATTCTAGAAACCAATTTAACTTGTTTGACACTATTCTTTCCATCAATTTTGCTGTTATGCTAGTTGGAGCTATTGGTCTATAACTTTTTATTTCTGATGCCGTTTTATCTTGCTTCAAGAGTTGGATAATTACTCCTTTTCGCCGTTTGGCAGGTACAATGGCTTTCGAGGATATATATTGTTGAGTTTAGTAGCTGTTTTGCTGTTTTTCCAAGGTTTCTTTATGAACTCTGGATGTATGATCTGGTCCGGAGGCTTTTTGTTTTTTAGATTATTAATTGCAATGTTCGATTCTTGCATATTAAAATTTGAAAAAAGATATTGTGTTGAGAGTTACGATCACATTCTCTTTTTTTGTTTTAAATTGTTCTTAAATTGTTTACATTCCTTTTAATTATTTCTTGTCACTTTATGTGAATTAGCATAATATTTATTGAAGGTTTTGGCTATGATTGTATCATTTGTTAATATTTTATCGCTGTGTATATGGGCTTTATTACCATCTGACGTATAATCCATTTTTTCTAAGAAATTATTAAAGTGATTCTTTTTAGCAGTATTAATTTCCTTTTTTAGTAAGGTACATTTCTTTTGCCATATTTGTGTATCCAATGTTTTTTGTTTGTTCAGCCATATTTCTAGCTATATCCCTTTCCTTTTCCTGGGAGTTCCAAAAGGGTTTGAAATTTTTTATTCTTCTATGAGGAATATGTTTTTTTGCAATTCCTAGGATGACTTTACAGAAATTTTTGTTCATATGATCTGGTTGGTCATGCAGCTGTATACTTGTTCTTTAAATTTATTTTCCAGTTCTATTTTATAGTTATTCCAGTCTTTTTTGAAGTTACAATGCAGATTCATATGATGTTGACTGACATTTGTATTGTCTAGTTTTATATCGGCAGTTACTGCTCTGTGACCAGAACTTGGTACAAAAAATATAGATCTTGTTAAAACACACAATTTATGTCCAATTTTTTTTGTAAAGTAAACCATTTTGGAGATATTCATTATTAGTCAAATGGAACATTTATTAATTTTTTTATATGTTAGCTGTGCATAGAGAACAAACTTTGAAAGCTTTAAAAGTATTGACTATCACTCAAAGCCTACTGTATTCTCATATTTCCCTTGCACCTGCAAGGAAATAAACAATAAACGAATTTATAAGAATGGTTAGTACAAAAGTAGAGAAAGTCATGTGAGTGCAACGCATCAGATTTTTAACCATGGCACTTACTTTGTCTTGAACTTTGAACGTTGTTACGATCAGGGCCGGCAAGATGGGCACTGGAAGTGTGAAATGCTTTACCCCTATGATCACCTCTCCCTGTTTTCCTCTACACGGCAGGTAAACAGAGAGGGGAGCATGTGACACAATGGTGGCCATTCAGTTTTCGGGTGAAACGTCTTTTGCTATGTGATCAAATGCATACTTTTGAACTCAAGAGTTGCCTAGGAAAGCAAAAGAGAGCTAATGACACTAGAGAATATGAGAGAAGCAAATGACACATGCTAGGTGGCTCACGTTGGCATTGTGACAAATAGCTGTGTGACAAAACAGCTATATTACTGGTGTGGCGTATTAGTCAAACCTTAAGTCGACAAAAGCAGTTCTATAGAATTAACATGTTTATTACCTTTGGTTTGTTATAGAATTGTTTTTATGCAGTTCGCTTATACTACTAAAGACATTTAAAGTTTTCTATACTGTATTCTCAAAAATAAACGTTATAATTTATATAAAAAGTTTATTGAAAAAGTTTACAATGTATATTTTATTAGATAGTGGCGTACTCATAATGATACTCCCCTCTCCCCTAGTTTACATGGTTGGTATCCTTGCTGGTTTCTTTTTAAATATTAATGTTTCAATGTATGGCTGCAAAGTAAATGAACTTAAACGTAGAACACATGCTTATCCGTAGCAGGCTCTTGTTCAGTGTTAATATGCTAAACAGTTGTTCACACTGATAAGTGGTACGAAACATGGCCAGTAATTTGCTTGTAAAAAGGTGCAGCTTAGGAAATCTTTTTGACAGTGATGTACGCAAATCCAAATTAAGTCTTCCTGAACTGTGCAGTAATGTGTTGCTTTGAAGGTTAATTCCAATTGCAGTTCATCTTGGGCCAGCGAAAGTTCATATGTAAATGGATCTTTATTATCAGTGGTTTCATCTATAGCAAGGGAAAATGAAGAAAAAGTACTTGTTCTCCCAGTCCCAATTAAACCTTTGTCTTTCGCTCATGCCGCATATGCTGCCACCACTGCATTGTCAGCACTGCGATGCGACTATAGCCAGAAACAGCCGCTCTACCTGATTGTTGAAAGACAGTATTGGGGGCAAGAGGGATGGTAAATTCATACCTTGAGTGCCTTACTTCCCACCCCTGGCCTAGATTCAAAACATTTAAAGTTCAAACACATCAGTAGGCAATTATGTCATGAAGTCATGATACAATTTGCATACTTGATGTCAAGAAGGAAGATTCTGGCCTCATCTTTAAGCTCAAAACCCTTGCCAAGATACTGCCTCAAGAGAGCCACCTCACTTCGGTGTGTACAAGAAGCTGCTCATACTCACTGTCCATCTCTTAGCACAACAAAGAAAACGACCTGGACTGCAAAAGTAGAGTTTTAATGTAGTTAATAGTTGCAACTACTTCATTAAGAGTTTTCTGCAACATTTCAGGCAATCTTTTGGCTACTAAGGCATCTCTATGAATACAACTGTGTGTCCATTTCATGTTAGGAGCCACAGCTTGATTGGAGCTTGAAAACCTGCTTTGTATCGAACCATAGAATTTGCTCCATCTATAGACAAATCCATACACTTCCTCCAGGCAATGTCATGTTTACTAAAAAAAATCATCCATGCTGTGAAAATATCTGCTGTTGTGTGGAGTAGTTCACATGAAAAAAAAATCTTCAAACAGCTGGTCTTCCCATAAATAACATACAAAAACCAACATAGCTGCTTTCCTTTATGTCTATGCTCTCGTCCAATTAAAGAGCAAACATGTCACACATTTCAAAACCTAACCAACATGGTATTATCAATGTTAATAGCCATGGACAGTACTGTTTGAGAGTGGGGCAGCACCTTACTACCTTAGCGGCTGCATCACCCAACGTTCTTTTACAAAGGATTACCACTGATAATGTAAGTTTGGCAATTGTATGGCTTTTACCAGATTTTAAAACACGCTGCGATACCTCATAAGGTGCAAGGGTTGCATGTTCATTTACATTTGCACCAGAATGTTTTGCAATAACATTTTTGAATGATTTGAATTTACCTAGTTTAAAACTAATTGACTCACTTTTGTGTGCCAAGTGCTTTGTTTCTAAGTGCCAACAGAGTTCTGCAGGCTACATACACTCATTAGAGAGGCTTTCTTAGCAAAACATAGGTTCATGTTCAGATCCAGTATATGTAAAACCAATCTCCAAATAATCACAGTTGTATTTCCTAATTTTCACATTAAGCCTACAAACACTGTTCTTAGATGTAAAAGGGCTTGGTTCAATGACGATGACTTTTCCAATTGCACACATCAAATAACTCATGATCCTCTTCGTCAGTAATCTATTATGTTTTAACAATCCACTTTTCAACCAACAATCTACTTTCAATTGCTGTACCTTGCTGAGCAAAATAAATCGTGATAGATAGTGTTATAAACACACGTAAATAACATAATCTTTGACAGAACTGCTACTGCAATTAATAGGCAAACATCAAAATGGCCAACCATGTCTGACATGCAGCATGCACCGTTTAACGGAAGTTGGTAGAACTATTAGTAATACCTAATATTGGCACTAGATTGAGCTAATGTCAGTTGACTGTACAAGCAGATGTGTTTGTAATGCTCTTATCTAGAATTTAAGAATTTAAGGGGACCTTGTCAGTATAGCAACCAATGAGGAGGTGCTGCTAGAAAAATTTTGTTGGGAACCACTGGTGTAGTAAAAAGAGCCAAAGAAGGCCCTTAGATAGGAAAAGGAACAAGAGGAAGACCTGCTAAGTGATGGATTGACAGCATTTATAACTTATTTGAGGAATAAAAGGGGAAAGTGAACGGGATATTATTCTATACATAAAGAAGAAAACAAACATTTTTCATGTAAACACTCATTTGGGGTGAAGGGATTTCCTTAAAAATCATCCTATGGCTTCCTTGGAAAATACAGATATTTAACCAACTTCCTGTTTTGTTTTTTTTTTTTTAAGAGAGAGGGTCACAAAACACAGCTAACTTTTTTGGGTTGATTCAGGGGACCTTAACACGTTTCCAGTGAAATGTCCATATTGAATTTGTTGATCCTTTACAATACTTTCTCTATTTTCTGTAGGTCAATAATGGAGAAAGTAAGAACAAAAATCTATCAAGGTTAAACATCCCCACCAGCTTGTAGCCTGGAATCTATTTGTAAACTATTCAGAGAGGAGCCCAGAAGTCCAGCGATTATCATTCAGTCTAATTTTGTTACACAATCTCCTGGAAAATTTCCCTCTAAATTCAAAGTTATGAGATAGAAATTTAAGTTAGCAAAGCAACACATGCAACTAATGGGAAATTTATTTAATTCTGTGTTCAAGAACTGAAATCTGTTTTTCCTTAAAATGAAGATAAATGAAGATAACCCATCTCTCACATATTCCACTGCTTAACAGCATGTAATGTGCCAAAATTCTGCTGACTCCATGACCACCTACATACATTGCTTACAAAGACAAGGAAGCATGGCTTGTGCTACCTGGAGCTAACTCTGAAAATGAAAAGGAGTGATATAACTTAAAAAACTTCTTCATACGTTACTATTATGTGTTGTGTTGGACAGCCTTCTAATGACTCCTGTAAACAAAATAAGAATACATTACTCATTTGCAACACTTGTTACAGGTTTTCCACTGTGTCCATTTTGAGTGTCCAGCTCAATCAGAGGATTGTACTCCAGTTACTCTTGCACTTCCTTCTCGAGATAACTTAGAAGATGGCACACGTTCCCGAGATGTGCCATTGTCTCCAGGAGCAGCAGCTACTGGCGATGAGGGAGAAAAACCAGCTGAGGCTGAGGGTGCAACTGCAAGCCCTGAGCCACAACAGCCAAGATCGACAGAAGAAACTACTGCTCAACCCTGATTGGCAGGGAAATCAGCACCTAATAATTCATCTGTGATTGCTCTTCGCGTTACTGCGGGTAAAGAGTCTTGGGCATTCCTTTGTCCTTGTAGGTTGTGTTTCCATCAACAGCTAAGTCTGTAAAATGTGCTTTATTGCTTCATCTTAGACATTGTACCTGTCAACATGGGAAACTTGAATTTCTGTCTAACTCTCAGCTGTATTTTACTCTGTTCTTACACCAAAGTAAAGGTATGAAGTTTGATAAATACTTTGTTTCATTAAATTGTGATACAAATTTGCTTTGTATTGTAAAGCAGTTTATCCAGAATCCAGATGTGCAGTTGCGAGTTCATAAAGTTCTCAATTGTTATTTCATTACCTGAAAATGAACTGGGTAGTGTACTAATATGCAAATAAGAAGGGAGGGGGAAGCAAAGAAATTTATAAAGTACTTAAATGGGAGAAAGCAAAGCTAGACAACTCAGTGCATAATAAAGCAATATGAACATCTGAGAAATTTGATCAAATATTTATAGCTAAAATAAATTACCTGAAGTAACATGTGCCTGCTTCATATATGCTAACAGCATTTTGCTTTACTAAAGTGTTTACAGAATAGGATAGAGCTGAGTGCTTAAAAAGTAGTATTTTGTTTCAAAGTTTGTAGATATATTAAAAGATGTTTTTCACCATGTTTTTACTTCTTTCCATGCATCCAAGGGCTGCTGGTTCGGTCTTGGAACTTCCTTTAAAAAGGAGTAAAATCATCGTTCTGACATTGGTTAAGTGGCATGCTAAATGAAATGTGAATTATCTAAAGATAAAAAATTTTTTTCCCTTTATGTACTGACCCTATTAATTTATATCATTCTTACTTATGAAGTTATAACATTCCCAATTTTATTAGTTGCAAGTTACAAAGAATACCACTATTAGTCTCTGTCCTCTTCTTTGTATGCTTCTGCTAACAGACCTAATGATTGTGCAATCCTTTAAGCCTTGCTTTTAAATTAGAGTAAAGAAAGCTCATGGAAAATTCCAAATTACCTTTATTAGTTATGTATACTTATCATTTTGGGGAGGGGGAGGTAGAATACCTATATAAGGATCTTATTAATCCCTTTTTAACTGATGAACAGCGGATGATCCAAAAATGTTAAGTTTTCATTGAAAATCCATCTTTTCTGCATAAACGTAAAAGGTACATTTGGCAAGATAGCAGACAAATTGTATTACTAAACCCAATTTTGAAGCTCTCATTGTACAAATTTTTTTAAAAAAGAATTATAGTTGCAATAGGAATATGATAGTCATTTTTGGCTAACAGCTGTAATGAGAGACCGTAAGTTCAGTAATAGAAAGGTAGAAAACGGCAGGCAAGAAAATCACTTAAAATATGTGATATAGGCAGTAAAAATATTTTATACCCTAAAAAGAAACGTAAAAGGAAAAAAAATCACATAAATAATAGACTCACCCTTTTAATTGTTTCTTTAGATTGTCAACACAGAAATTTTGCTGTCTGTAAGCTAATATATTTTATCAAAACAGGAAAAAAAAATAGTTTGTCAACTGTGGTAATTGGAACATACTTGAAACAAGCAATGGTTAGTGGTCTCCTTTCTTGAAAGTTTGAATTCAGTGTTGTAATAATCAATTTAAACCAAAAAGGTGAGTCGATTAATAAGATTGCATAACACTTATAATTTACCGGAACATGTTTCGAAGGCTTGACTTTCCTCCATTATCAATTGGACATCGATGTCTGGTTGATAATGGAGGAAAGTCAAGCCTTCAAAACATGTTCCGGTAAACTATAAGTAAGTGTTATGTAGTGTTATTAATTGACTCACCTTTTTGGTTTAAAATGGTTAGTGGGTTAATATTCATAGAATCCACATTTTCATCACTGAGAATCTTGCCTATACTTTTTGTTTCTACATTCAGATTGTTTGACATTAATTACATTTATCCCCAAGTGCACTTCTGATCTTGCCTTGAACTGTCTAGATACACTCTACTGCCTCTTCCACAATCTTCAAAGATTTTACCAAGGGTAAATCTTTCTTCAAGATCGGTATTAAATCCATGCAAATTTTCATAATGTGCAGCAATAAAGGCATTGTCGTTCTCAATTCGTGCTTCACTGAAAAGTCTTTTTGCCTCGTGAATTGAAGTAGCATCATCTTTAGAAAAGTAATTAGTGACCACCTGGTATCTTGAAGTTCATTGCATGATACAAAATAGTAGCAATCCAGGTATTCCATTTTGTTAGAATTAGTTGTGGACGTAGGGCAAGATTAGGTGTGAACTCTTTAAATGTCTGGACATGGGATGGAGCTATAAGGAAAACCTTGGTATTGTTGATCAAACGATCAACATTGGGAAAGAGACAGTACACCATCTCAGCAAACTGCTGAAAATTATATAACACGTTACAGGAAAAAGACTTTTTAAGTTTCTAGCACCTTTCTAAAGTAAGAACAAATTAGAAACTAAAAACTTCACTTATCTTAGTATGATTTGTTGACCCTGGGTTTCAAGCTGTGTCCAGCTCATTCTCAAAGCCATATAAACAAACTCGTTGTAGCTTGGCATTTTGCAGCCAATAAAATTTTGATCTATTGAAAAAATACCTCCAAGCTCTTTCTTCTTCTTCTTCTTCACTTCATGGATTAGGCTCTCGCCTGTTCCGTCTTCACAGTGTCTCCTTCCATCTTTTCCTCGGCCTCCCTACGTCCCTCTTTATCAAATTTATTCCGTTTTGTACTTAAGTCATACCTTGTCTTCGGCATGGCGAAGTGTAACTAAAGACATTTACTAAACACTGACTTTTCTGCTCAATATGTTTGTATTAACAATGAGCATGTTGTGAAATGCAAGCTTATCGAATATAACAAAGATGCTACCAAAAATCCCTCCAAGTCTGAAATCAGCAAACATTTATGACAGTCTGAGAGGTAGAACTGGAACTGAAAAACTCAATGCCACAGCTGGGATTTGAACATTTGTCGACATATTTCCTTTATAAAGTGAAATCCACTACAGACAACAGCTGTGAAGGGACAAAGAAGTCTAAATATTACTGTCAAATAAGTATTAAATTACAGTAACAGAATTGGAAATACAATTTTTTAGTTACCAATTAAAAAAAGAATGTCCCCATGTCACTACAAAAAATGCAGAATAGTACAAAATAAGTGCAAAGTAGAAAAAAAGACAAAATAAAGCATCCCATAATGTTCAGTAAATCACGAATATCATATCTTATTAAATTACGTATCTTTTTATAATAAGCTAGTAACAGTGATGTTAATCTAAATTATAATGAAAAACTGAGTCAGTGTTGTAACACTTAACATCACTTACATGTAATTAGTCTTGATCAGTTTCAAGAGCTTAACTTGCTCCTATCATCTGAATTAACCCACTGGTTCGGCTTGGTGGAGGCAAATCATAGTTCATTATGCGAGTTTGTTTTTTATATGAATTTTTCCCCAGGTATCCAGCTCTGCAGTATGTTCTGTAGCTTTTAAAAGTTTTGTGTTCGGCGTAATGTTGTGGTTAGAAGTCCAAAAATGGTGTGCAACTGCAGATTTATCCATCTGTTTGTATTTGATGCATCTCGTGTTCTTTTAGTGTGGTTTCTAAATTCCTCTTGGTTTTCCCCATATAAATCTGGTCACAATCTGAGCAACTGATTTGATAGATTCCTGCTTTTCATTGTTGGTTTGAAATTGCAAAATGCATTTGCATTTTCATGTACATTCTTATGGACGCACACACACGCACGCACGCAGTCTTCTTCCTACTAGCTAAGCTATTCACACCATAAGTGCAACTCTCTTATGTGTAGGTGGAAACAGCTGCGACAAATTGAAAAAAATCATTACATTCACGCAAATTGAGGTCGGAAGCATGCAGTTGTACAATATTGATGAATATTCTGCTTACAATTATGGTGTGTTTGATAATGGGTCAACCTTCGATCTTTGAAGTGTTATTTCAAAAATACTGATGATTTAACTGTCATAAATCTGTCTTTCATTGTTTGTTATTATAAGGAGCGGAAACTATATGTAGGCACACATCTTCTCACAAGCTTTTCACATTCAGACGTTGGAGTATGTGTATTTTTCTGTAAGCAATCTTAGACAGTAGATTTGCTGAAATGGTGTAACTGGATCTTGATTCACCACTGTTATAACTGTACCACTGTGTATGAATATATTGAGTCAGATACTGGAACACTCACATGGTTAGACACTTCTTTGTGTCTTGACTGGTTTCAAGAGCTGATACTTCCATTATCAGAAGTGACCAATTGGCTCTTAGTGCCATTATGTGAATGAATGAATAGTTTATTTGTGCTCAAAAACAATGGAATTTAACCTACTAAAAACCAAAAATAAAATGAAACAAGTATAATTAAATCTACAGTATTTTCTACAAATATCTCAGCTACTGGAAGTCAGCAGCTATTCCTTCAGCATAGCCAGTCCAATAACTTTTTTTAATTAAATGCACCATTAACTAGGTAATCGCATTTAAAAGTAAGTGTTTGGCAATGTGGCACTACCTGTTGATCGGATACTCATCTTCTACTGGAGGACCAATGAACTATTCTAATTCTCTATAAAAACCATTAGCCATGTATGTATTTCAGGAGGTCGCGAGTTCGAGTCTCGCTTAGGGTAAGTTATCTGGGTAAGGTTTTTTCTGAGGTTTTCCCTTATCCTGAGAAGACATATGCTGGGTAACTTAAAGCTCCAAGGACCTCGGGCTCATTTGAGCATCATTTCACCCATTTCATTCATTTACTGTCCGATATGACACAATGTTGGAGGACGTTAAATTTTAAAAAAAAAAAAAAAAAAAAAATTCAGATGTTTTGTCGCACTGCTTCAGACACCAGAAAATTATGTGAAAAAATAAGGTTATGGCTAATTACCCCCGTATGAAAACATTACTTCAAATCTTAAATTTCCACGTAATTACCAATATTTTATTTGGTAGGTTTAAAGGTCTGACTATCTGGCTTGTTCTATTTGAGAGACTTATGCCACTATAAGATCAACGACCTCACTTGGAATCGGATTCTTCTTTTAAATGCCGTGCAAAATTGTTTACTAACTTCCGCACCAGTTGCAGTATTACATCCATTAGGAAGTTAGAAATATGATAGAAACATAAAAAAAAAAGAAAGAAACTTTAAATATGCTCTAATCAATCAGAAACAAATAAATTCACTTGAAACGAAACAAATACATGCTAATCCATGTCTAGTTACTGCACATGCACACTGAGCAAGTTGCCTTGTTCACTTTATTTACTGAATGGTAGGGACCTAACAGGATGTTCATGTTCACAATAAATAGTAAGGTAGTTTGTTGCATATCGTCTGTAAGATGTGTGTATGAAGCATTGGTACAGAGGCTGGCAGCTAATAGCTGGAGGTTAGGTTATACCTGCCTTAGATATTTGTGGTGAATGTACATTGAGCATTCCAAAGGTTATGTCACTCTTGCGTGAAACATGTGTTATGTTATTAATACCATTATTTCATATTGAATTTAACAATGTGATACTATAGTCCCTCCGAGCTTAAAGCAGGTACTCACATAAACATTGCGATTGTATCTCTGCGCACAGCTGTTTACATCTGACTGTTATTGCAACCGTCAAATCTTTCACTGTAGCAGTGTGAGGTTAGAAATGCACTTGGCTCATATTTATTACAGAAACTACATTAACTAATTAAAGAAATTGGTTAAGAAAAGTTATGAAATGTAAATGTGAGTCATTAGATTGAGGCACGGCACCCTCAGATCTAAGTTAACGTCTCCACACCCCATAGCTTCCCGATCAAATATGGCATTAATTTTCTTTCTTGTTGTAAACTGTCTTTCAGCAAATTGTGGAACATGGTTTACCTAAGATATGGAAGATCTGGCTTACTGTTTGTTATCTACTATAGGAGGCCTGTTGTTTAAATAGAAACTATGCATTTTAAAGCGAATAACACTTAAGTCATCCACTTACGTAAACCACTAAATGGCCTTTCCCTTTTCTTTTTAGGAACTTTTACAGTTCCTATTTGTTTCATTTCTGTTCTCACATTTGAAACACTACATAGAAATGCCAGGTGCTCCAGACGTCAATTTGGTTACGTCTTTCATAGCCAGAGTGCCATAACTTTGAAAGAAAAAGTTAAACACGTATAATACAATAGTCTTTTCACCACTTCTTAGAGGTTTTCCACTTTTATGTTTCCTTAACTACTCTGAGAAGCTGAACACTCTGCCACACTGACTGCACATGCATTACTAATGATACAAGTGTGAGAGCATCCCTTTACTACAGTAACAACCCAGTCGGAGAAAAGTCGAGTACCACGTGATAATAAATGGAAGTAAAATATTTATGCTCATGTTTAATGTTTTGTAAGTTAAATTGTGGTATTTATTCACCCCGTTCATTACTTGAAAGTATCAATAATATATGCAATGCAGTAAGAAACCATTTCCAATTGCACTTTACCACTTCACTCACACTGAAAGTTGTGCTGCAGTGTAATGTTGACATTCATACACACTTTATGGGCAGATAGGTATAGTAATTGCTAAACCTTTAGGAAAACATAATTTATAATGTGAATTTACACTCCACTGCAAAATGTTTAAACAAACTATGTGCAATTGTTTCTACGTTTGGCCTGGTAAGTGTGCCGTTCTCTTTAATTTGTAATATACCCAATTTAAAACGGGACTAATGTGCTTTATGCAAGCACATACCTACATTTAAAAGAAGGAATTTGTGTAGTATGATGTAGAAGTTTTTGGAAGCACTTTCTCTTCCAACAATTACAAGCTTTAACAAGAATCTTATGAGCGCCAAATAACTCGAGATAGTGAAATTTGCAACACACAGTTTCTGACAAGATTTATGTTGTTAGCTAATGCTGGATTTCTGACAATGAAGTCATTAATCCTCTTGCTCTCCAATATTTTTCACTGATGATATTGAAGAGAGTAATAGCAGTAATAGTAACCGCTTTTTAGAGAGCACCATATTTTTATGTTTTGGCGGTCACATCGCTCTTTCACAACCCCCAGAGTGTCTGGAGGACCACACCTGTCGTTGGTTTACGGGTCTCACCGACCTGACCGGGAGAATTATCAAAATAAATTCACCGACCACATCCTCTGATCACCAATCACAGGACGTATTACATGCCATGACAGGTCAGCATGTTAGGGGTTAAGATTTTATAGAGAAATGGAGAGGTTGGAAAAATGAAGACTCCCTAGCCCTCAGGAACCCTAATAGCATCGGGGTCGGAAGAGAACAAGAGATGACCAAGGTAAGGTCAGATAGAAAAGTTACAGTGAGGAGCAAAACACCAGTAAGTGGAAGTAATGTTCTGCTCAGCTTGGGTACCTTGTGGTCGCTAATCACATATTCCCTAGACGGAGACCCCTGAGCCAACATATAGATCTCATTAAAATGTACAATTTATGACAAATAACTTATTTGAGACATTTGCTATTTCCAAAATAAATTCCTGTGCTGTGTGTTTAAGTTCTCCAAGATTTACTTAGGTCCATGTTTGTGAATTTATGAAAATGAGCATTCTTTGCTACCTGTTTTCAACAGAAATCAAAGACAAACAAGATCTGTGCTGTAAACAGCTAAATGTTGCTTTCATCTTCTGTATGTAACTAAGTATGCATTGCTAATTAGAAATAATGCAAAGACCTTTTTCTAAAATAAATTACAGTGGATATAAAAATAAATTTTTATATGAGAGTATAATAATATAAGATACATTTATAAATTACTAATAGGAAAGGAAAACTGTGAAAGTGTTGCACATCAGATTTTTTTGGAGGCAATTCATTTTCATAATGTGCCATTCTACTATGTATTAGTTTAAATGGATTTTTTTATGATAAAGACATACAACTGCTTTCTCCTAGCTGTTGGCAATTTTGTCAATTTGCAACATTAGTACCTCTAAATTTCCACTTGAAGAATTAAATACCATTGTTGGGGCTTAAACCATATATCTCTCCGTACCAAAGAAGTTGTGGAAGTCCAGCCCATGGCAATGAATTTTTCAACTCTGATTCAACTTTCTAACTTACTACCTCTACATAGATAGTGCTGAAGAACAATTATTAAATATTAACATTTGTTTTTAAGTACAAATCACACACTTACTTTATTGTCTCCAATGTAAAACATTTTACATGGATCATCAATTTATATGTACATAAAATGCAGGCATAACAAATATAAGAATTAACTTGGAGAATTTTCCTAGCCATTAATATCTAAGAGGTTTTTGTATAATAAATAGTTTATTTATAATAAATATACAAAGCACTTGCATTCATTTAGAATTATCTAGTACCTACTAGATAATTACTAGTTTAATTTATTTGGTTTATTTGTTTTTCTCTTAAATACATCACTACATCGGAATGCCCTGAAGCTTCTGCATAATATAAAGGGCTTCTTCCACAATTATCAGTAGGATTAAATGAAACCCCTAAATTAAACAGGAGTTTCACTATAGGAAGATATCCTTCGGTACAAGCAAAGTCGCTAAAGCTGTTAATTGGAAATGTAGATGTAGGAAAGGATGAGACTCATCTATTATGTGACCATGATCGAAAAAAAATGATATGTTCCATGAATTGCTTTCCTTTTATACGATAGTCCTTTTTTCTTCTACAGTCAAATATTTTCTGGCTGTATGGTTACAGTTCAAGAAATATTAGCATTAGACATTTTTGATATCACAGAAATCCACAGAAATTCCTTGAATTTCTTTCCTTTTAGACGATAAATGCTCCTTTTTTTCTTCTAGTCCTTTTCTCTTCTACAGCCAAGTATTTGAGGTATGCTGTTGATTCAATCACACTAATTGTAAATCTCGTTTATTATTTCCTTCAACCCACAGAATTATAACAAATGAACTCATGTAAGTAGCTGATCGACCCCACAAAGGGCGCTTTTCCAGAAGTTTCCGGTGGCACACACTTAACCATGGTCTGTCAACTGTGACAAGATTTATGGGCGTGAGTATGTGCGAAAGATATCAGAATGTTTCAAGAAATGTAGGTAAACAAATCTGATACTGATGTTCGTGCCCACAGTCGCAGACAGAATTATTTACATAGTAGCTTTAGAAATAAAAAATGGCCATACTTTTAATAACTAACATTTATTAGTAGTAACAAATATGCAATAACATTGGGATTAATTTGAAATATGAGTTTAGAGTAAGTATTCAATACCTTTAGCCAGGCTTCACATCCTTTGTGGCTTTGACAAGAAAACAATTGCATGCAATTAAGTAAACATTCCACGTGATGTATACCGGTATATGAAGAAAGTAAGCACAGCTGATGCAATTGCCAGCTCTAATGAATTCAGAAGGCAACATATTGTGGATTTTTAAATTTAAATTTACACAGAAACCATTGAATCAATTGAAATACGCCAAAAGAAAAAGTTGTCATTATTCAATTTTCTATGAATATACCCTTAGATCAAGAACCTTTTAATCAATAGTAACTCAGGCAGGTGACGATAAATATTTTTATAAAAATATTTTTTCTGGAAAACTATAAACTTTTCAGCTCTATGGTATAAACTTCCTTGTTATTCACAATAAGAGAAATTTGCTGTTAAAGTCTGGCGGATTATCTCACTTCCAGCCTATATACTATACAGTAAAACTTCTTTTATATGTCTCACACTTACATGTTTTTTACATTTGTATTTTTTTTCAGCGGTCCTGGCAAAATTCTATAGCATATTACTGCAAATTATTTCGTTTATATGATTTCATTTGTACAATTTTTATGCTTATACAATCATAGCTTACATCACTGTGAGCAAAATGCACCGTTTATACATTTATGGCATTTCCCTCTTTAAAATATTCAAATCCGAAACTTATACTCAATCTGTACTACCTGGCAAAGTGTCCAGGTAGTACAGTGTGAGTAATCCTTGATAGTCAGAACGTTCCAATCACTTGTTATTTGTTTACTAAAATAGCAAATAAATGAAATTCTAATGACTTGACCTTGACATAGTAACACAACACAAAAGGATGACCTCTTGTGCCTACGAATATGAGACGATGCTTTCCCGAAGACAATTGCTTCTGAACAGAGTATACATACGCTGTCTTGCACTGTATATGGGATAAGCTCATGTAAACAACTTGGCAGTTTCACATTCTTTCCGATGTGCCTCATGGGTTTGTCAGGTAGTACATTTCTCGGAAAACATTCCTCAGTGCAGAAGTGAGAGTGACCTTGAAGCTGTTTTCAAGCAAAGCTGTGAAATACCAAACCGTACTTATCTGTGCACTATGCTTCAGTTGTGATTAGCCTCATTAGTGAATGTGGGTGAAAAGAAAAGGAAGTGCATTATGATTGCTGAAAAATGACACATTTTTAATGTAGTGAAGGAAAGTAGCAGCATGAAACGCACAGAAATTGTAAAGAAATTAGGGACTGCTCCATGTACTTTAAATACAATTGTAGCTGTAGAAAT
The DNA here is from genome assembly GCA_030765045.1 of Tenodera sinensis. Classification (NCBI taxonomy): domain Eukaryota; kingdom Metazoa; phylum Arthropoda; class Insecta; order Mantodea; family Mantidae; genus Tenodera; species Tenodera sinensis. Next base: position 103,384,404 of record CM060963.1, read on the forward strand.
TGAAGAAAATGTGCGTGTGTTAGGTGTTACTACAAATAAGTAGACCCACATCCAGGATGGAAAATATGAATATTTTGTAAAGCGCCATAACTTTCTGAGGAAATAATGACCCAATGGTACTGTTAATGCCCTTGGCGACCTTGACCAACAAAAAAAAAACAAGACAAGAAAATCACTTCTTAACTATAACCCATATGATATATAAATTTTCCAACTTTTATTTGCTGATTTTCATTCATTCATTTTTTGCTCTTTTACGTTTGTTTCCTTTGGTCCCCTAGAAAATGTATAAACAAAGTTTTACTGTATATCCTTTCTTTACTATCAGAGCCACCTTATCTATTATGGCACCAAGGCCTTGGTCTGCTGGGCACCTCTTATTAATCCTACCTCCTTTATCTATTTCCCATTTCTTTTGCACTTTTCTTTTTCTTTCTGTAAGAACCCAGTTATACCTGTAATCTTCTTATCCTGCTAACATCTTTATCGATGCTATATTCCTCTATTTTGTCCCATTTCTCTTCCCAAACCTCTGTTCTCCATAATGCTCCCTCTTTACACTCTGTCGTAATAATGTGCTATACTTTCCCTCCCCCTACACAGTTCACATGTTCCTTTTTCTCTACCTCTTAATCCTTTTAGAAATATTGTAGTGCCATTGTAAGTGATGTAAGGTTCCAATATTTGACTCAATTTGTCCATAAATTCACATCACAGTTCCTAGCGTATTCAAATATACAAATTATGTATTGCTGTTTGAGCATATCCTGTATTAATAAGAATTAATTGTTTATTCATGCTCATCTGCCTGCAATGTATAAAAGCTTGTGACCTGTAATCATATTGAATAACCATCTTAATGTAATGCATGCAGCTTTGCTATCCAAGTGCTAAATGAACTGGACCTATATTCAAAACAAAAAACTATGTGCTGCAATAAATATGTACTTGCAATAATGTCATTTACGTCGTCGTGCAGAGGAGATAGGTGTTACATAACGAATTATGTATTTTGTTTCCTGCTTAGCAATATCATTGCACATGCAGTCACGTTACCCTGACTCGGTAACCATTAATGGGATAACTAGTTACTTTGTATTTCTTACTTCAGTAACTGTTAATGGTTAACTAGTTACTACCTGTCTCTATTACTTCTGTGACCACTACAAGTTAGCCATTACATTGTTTTATGTGCATTATTTCAAATGTGTTACAAAATTAATACAGTTAATCTTTGCTGTTTTGAAAATCTTTTCATAAATAATAGCTATTAAGATAGGCATTTTCTACCATTTGCAAAGCACATATCATTTCATCAACAGTTGTTAAAAATACATTAAATTTGTTTATTAGTATTGCCTTTAAGTTCTACTATTCTATTATAACTCTTTCTTTTCATCAAGCGTTACCTGCAAAATTTTGACTAACTTGCTGCTAACATCCACTAGCAATGTGATCAAAAAGGCAGCGCATGTATATTGCAACTCTAAGTATACTCTGACCAACAGTGAGGAATGTGTGTGCTCTTTGAGTAGTATATCTGATTTGATTATGAATGGTTGCAACACTGATCCCTCATTTCAGGTCATGCTATCATGTGTAGAACTAGGCCATCACTTTATTCATGGGTTAAAGATTAAAATCGCTCATTACAGCTCCCATAAGGTAAAGGTGGCTGGGAATTAGGGCTTGATTTAAACTAATTTCTATTAGTTTTAAGCATGATTTTAAATATATATAAATTTATCTTTCTCTCTTTCATGATGCACGTAGTTCTTATTTCACAGAGTGAGTAACTTGGATATTCCATCAGTGTTGTCAAGAGTTCAATGAAAAGAATCAGAACAAAAGCTTAAGGTTACAAATTAGAGCAAATTAGTTGAGAAATGATACCAGTCCTGTCCAATGCAGTGCCCTTCAGAAGTAAATGTTTACTCTGACGATTTCTAATATTTAAATTTCAACACAAAATTGTTTCCTTCTGAATATCTTCCAATACACACCCTTGAGGTATGTTTATGTACACCTTAAGCTTATTCAGTACTTCCCCAGGCAGTGCTTTCCCTTTCTCCTCTCAAAAGAAAGATACTTGCCCTACGGAAATGTGCCAGAGCACATAAGAAAGTTGGAGAGCACTGTGATACACATTTCACTGCAGTGCTATCAAATCCTAGCGCTTTTCTACAATATATCATCTCGCAAAAATAAAATAGATATGGCGCTTATATTTCTTGTATGTCATTTTATTCCAGTCTTTCCTCATAGTGATTGTTTTTAACAGCAAAATAATTTTGCACCTGTTAAAAATTGAGAATGGCCATTAGCCTGTTCAATATTAAAATTTAATCCAGATGTGCTTGTAGAGTTAAACTTTTGTGCTAAGTCTGTAATATCGCTAACCACTGCTTTTGAATATTATTCTTTGTTAAATGTTTTCAAACTCATTATCTGTGCAGCAGTAAATTTGTTAGGAAAGGCATTTAAAACTTGCATATGTGGTAACTCATCTCCAGCTTGATTTATACCTTTGTTAAATGTTTTCATATTCATTATCTGTGCAGCAGTAAATTCATTAGGAAAGGCATTTAAAACTTGTACATGTGGTAACTCGTCTCCAGCTTGATTTATGGCAGCAATTTGCTTACAAACATGTTAAAATGCTTAAGAGAGGAAATGTGGTATTAAAAATCAGGTTTAACGTATTGTTGAAGCTCACATTAGTCAGTGAAAAAATGCTTGTTGTAATGTTAAAACAATTTAACATTGTGTTAACTCATTAACATACGAGGTCTTTTTGAAAAGTATCCGACCTTATTTTTTTTGTGCAAAACCCTCATCGATTTTAATCAAGCATGCTTGCATGAACCGACCTTGAACCTTCATGCGCATGTATGAATTTTTTCTTGCCTGTTGATAACGTCTTATGGCAAGCAGCATTTGAGTGAGGTAATGTGTAGTGCTCACGTTAACTTTTCATGGCAAGGGAAATTTTGCCAGAAACTGGGCAACAGCCAGGTGGAAACCATTCAGAAGATTCAGATGGCTTTTGGTGACAATGCTATGAGCATCACACAGATTAAGGAGTGGTACAAGTGGTTTAATGATGAAGTTACTTTTGCTCCGCTGTCAGCAGCTTCAGCACGAATTTCATCGTCACTCTCCTCTTGGCCAAATCTTCAGTCACAATGAAATGTGCTAAAAAGTGCTGATACCCAGCTCTTCCACAATTTCTCGGAAAGTTACAAGACGGTCCCGCATCACCACAGTATTCACTTTGACAATGACCTGGTCATTTCAGCATGTTGATGGCCAACTTGCCCTCCACCGATGTACGGCCATCTTTAAACCTATTGTACCACTCCTTAATTGTTTGATGCCTATAGCATCATCACCAAAAGCCATCTGAATCTTCCGAATGGTTTCCACCTGGCTGTTGCCCATTTTCTTTCAAAATTTGATGCAGTAGCACTGCTCCAGTCATTCCGTCATTTCCCTTGCAGTGAAAACCCGACGTGAGCACTACACACTACCTCAGTCAGATGCTGCCTGCCAGTATGTGACGCTGTCTACAGGTGGGAAAAAATTCATGCATGAGCACAAAGGTTCAAGGTTGGTCCATGCTGGCATATTTGATTCAAATCCATCAGGTTTTTGCACAAAAAATAAAGTTGGATACTTTTCAAACAGGCCTCACATGTTGCTAAAATGAGGCCCTTGATGTTCATTGCTGAATGAAATGCTTTGAAACAAGGCAGTAAGGCAAGAAACACTGAATCCTTGTCAGCCTTTGAAGATAAGAATAAATTCAATTTTACCAATAAGTATTAGTTCACCTTGTCAAAATGTTCTTTACTATCCACTATAAAAAAAATAAGAGTGTAAGGTAAAATTGCATCAATAATTAGTACAGTGTTCCTTTCCTCTGAACGAAAGAAGCTTGTATGACTAACATGACTAACAGAAAAATCATATGAATGTTCAAGACCATTTCACCTAAAGAAGTATCGAAATATAGTATAAAAATGGATTTTTCATGATTTGTATCACTAGACTTTCAGTTAAGTTGGTCATAGATTGATATAAAGGCTTCAGATATAACCCAGACTTTTGTCAGCGTTTTTTAGCCTTTTTGCACCAGTGCTTCCCCAAATTTGTATTTTGATGATAAAATATACTTTGTTGTATCAGAATCTTGGACACTATCTGTATAACAGAAGTTGCTCTCCTTTTTTGTCCAGAATTACAATGTCCTGGATGGTGTAAACATAACATTACGGCTATCACAAAATTTAATGACAGATATCACCGACTTAAAAGCATGATTTCACAGCATGTTTATTTACATAACATCGCAAGACATGGCAAGCCTATGATTGGATTTTATGTTGAACCACCATTAAATTTTCGACAGCCATAAATATCCATCCATACCGAGAGTCTTGTGATTGGTCATTGAAATACCATAGACTAGTCTTTCTTCATTACCTGAAGATTTTTTGAAACAAGAAGCCCCCCCTTGTTTTTTATCCAGTTGCTGCATCCACATGTGATATATCCCAGTGTGATATGCCCATTATTGGCTCAAGTTTCATCTGAATATTAAATTATGTTTTGTTTCCTATATTATTGCATAGACCCTAAATATGTCTGTATCAACACCTCTGTTCTCTGTCTGTTCATCAAAGCTTTGTAAATGCCTATAAACCCTGAGAAACTCCTACAAACTCTACAATAAGTTAGACTATTTCATTTACAGGCAGTGCCTAATTTCTCTGCATTAGAGAGTGAGTATATTAAGCACTGTTTGTTTTTCATTGCACTTTAATGGTTTCCTCTTTGGGTGCTTCTCACCAGGAATGTTTGCTTTATCAGCCACATATACCAGCAGCTTGTTAACCACACCTTGATCCATATTTAACCAGATATAGCACTGAAATGAGAGCCAAAAACAGTAAACCTGTACTGTGCTAGTCAAAGATGTTCTTTGTTAAATTTCTCCAAAGTACATAAACACCTGTGCACATAATACTATATTCTCTAATAATACAGTAATTTTAATGCTTTCTTTACAATTACAAAACAATATGGTTTCTTGCTTTGCTTTCAGTAGAAAACCATTGCAGTGCTGGCTAAATTTCAATAAACAGCCAGTCATGTTCTTTCTGTGCAATGTGTTTTATTTAATCCAGTAGGCTAGATGGATAGAAAATATTAGGTATCTATAAATTTAAACAGTTACCGCACTAGCATGACTAGCAATAACCAACCAAACTACAGTACCTTTGCTATAAAACTTGGTTGGCAGTTGCACAGCCTCTCTCCCGATCACACATGCTTGGATGTCAAATCAATTCTCAAATCATATTAACAATTACCAGAATAAATACAAAATATGCCTTATTACAGGATATGTTGGAAATGCCACCCATCTGCATCAATACATCTACGGTATCTTCTAAGGAAATTTTCATTCACACACATTAGTTCCGCTTGCGTTATTGTCATGGTGACCGTTGTAGCCTTTCTCCAAATTTGTCTAATTTGTTTCATAAGCACATGTCGTTTTACCTCTTTCTTTTTTTTTTTTTTTTTTTTTTTCCTGTCATGAATTGATCCTGCCTCCCTGAATTTTTACAAGTAAAAGAATGGTGTGTCTACTCTGAGCACCACACCAGGAAATTTAGTTTCAAATTGCCTTACAACTTCCCAATAAAATGACGTAAGCATATATGGATCAATAGTAGTAATTGTGATTCTTTTAACATGAATTAGAGATCAGCACTCTTTATTATACAGGATACTGCAATCAATTCATTTTAAAAGCACTTCAAGCAAAACTTAGCAGTTCTAAACATAGATTGACCCACGTGTGATGGTTAGCACACGCACGCAGGGAAATGCATTGAAAGTGCACCTGCCGGCCAAGTTTTGTAGTAAACGTACTGTAGTAAAGAAACAAATGCCTTGCATGAGCTTCCTGTATAAGTATAGTATCTACAGTCAAACTAACTGCAGAAGGAGAAGAAATATAACCTATAGACAAGAATTGCAGGGAATCCAGGTTGAAAAGAAACTATAGCTATAAGATGATGAGTTTATTAATATAATATTTTTATAAGACCAGTAAAACATGTGCTTAAGAGAAGCAAATACTGAACAAAATTGCAGTGAGTTTCATTAAGATCATTCACAATTTCACCTGCATGATCCTTCAACGTTGATTATACAAATTATTTTCATTTAAGGAAGAATATTGTGTACTGGCTATTGCTTTACCCCCACTTCATATTTCTTTCTGGGGGAGAGAGCATGATTGACAAAAGTATCCGATCCAGCAGGTCTTCCATTCCAAATGTTATCTGGCATTGTTCATCCAAATAGATAAAATTCAAAGAGCCAGGGATAGTGAGAGAAAGTGTAATTCTGAAAATTCAAACCTGTAGTTTTATATGAAAGCTATATTTACTTCAAATTTCTGCAGCAGAGTATTTCATCAGAAAAATTGGTGCAGTCCTGTTACCTCTTTCCTCACTTTTCCCTGTCTCCTCTTTTTGATAAATAAGCTGTGGAATGTATCTATATTGTATTTTAATTTTTCACATCACTTGCCAGTTAAATAAAAATTTCTCAGTAAGAGAAATATTCTAACCACATATTGCATGTTTTCTCCTTTCCTGTATCAAAAACTAGTAGCTTAGTTTCTAATTACATAAAAACAAATTTGTTTTGTTTATTTTCAGCAACGAAAAAGTGTTTACTTTTAAAAATTGGTGGCACAGAGCGCAGTGATAGTATGCAGAAGTGTAATAATTTTTAACTTAAGAGATAATAGGTTAATATTGCTGGTGCTATTGAAGTTAATACTATATTAATAAGTGTAAAAGTTAATCAAGCAAGATTTTCTAGTCGAACAACTAACTGTTAAAGAAGGAAAAAGTTCTTTTATGCATTGCATAAAATGTAAAATTGCTTTAAGTATTTGTTATATAGCAATCACTTTTAGCAAATTAGCAAAACTAAATTGCATCAACGAACAAGCTAACTTATTTCATAAGACACTTGTAAAAGATTGTGCTTGTGCAGTTCAGAAATAATATTTTACATTAGCAAACTTAGAAGCTTATGATTGTATAAGTTTAGTTTTTTATCTCTTAGCTTATAGGTATATTAGGGGACAGATCAAGCACTAGTGCAGATATTGTTTTAAACTGGAATGTTTTGAAATTGATTTTAAAATAATGTATACGAACCAAAAATGTCTTGAGGGACCACAGTAAGAATTTGATCAAGACAATAACCAGGAAACATTCAGGTATCCGCAATAGCTTATAATATGAAGGGGTACAGTACTTAGAACATAAGGAACTGAACTTGTTTATGCGTCATGGCAAATGTGGAGCAAATACATACTTTTGCTTATTTTAATCTGATGTGTATCATTTAAGTAGAACTACAAGAAGATTGTTGATATTTATTCTGTTCCTTTTTTGTAGATTCCGTTAATTCAACTAGATTGAGTATTTACAGTTTTGCATGCTGATTCTGCCTTTTCATCTAGAAAGTAGTTTTAAAAATCCATACCAAAAAGAACATAATGCAATCTGTAGCACAGTGTGCCAGTAAAACTATATTGGGTGTTGAAAATAAAGCGGGTCTTTTTGTTAGAAGAGGAGAAATATTTCAATGATGTACCTGAAGTAACACTTTGTGTATCAAGTGACATTTGTATTCATACATTCTCAATGGGTTTCATTTACGTGTTTGGAGAAATGGTATTTGAAATCTAGGTTTCATGAATGGAATATTCTGATGTTAATAGCTAATTTGTTGCAATAGATTATTTTTTAAAAAAATACTATATGTTTCTCTCAATGTTTATATTGGTGTTATTGCATTCATACTTTTACATTAATATTAACAATATTGTATTTCTTTCATGTTTATAATGTATTGATGGAATGATCATTTTTAAGACTGAAATGAATTATTCTCAAAACAATAACTGTTGTTATTTTTCCCCTGGTACCACCTCCAGCTAAACTGTTATATTCCAGAAAAATATGGTTCAGCATCAGTGTAAGCGATCAATAAATGAGGACATGGTATATAAAATCTGGTTTCAAAATTTGCAGAAAGCATCATTATTTACAATTGGACATCATCTGTTAGAGCAACAGTACTTTATTGAATGAATGACCATTTGAAGGCACTAGTATAGCATAATACGCAGATTACATAAATATTTTTAATATTTTTTATCCACTACATTTCCATGGGGAATTCAGATCGATTTGAGCTCTCATTCCGGAATTGCAGATTGAGATTAAATCCTGGATCCGATCCTCCTAGAAATGGGATTGGACCGAAATTTTGTTGCACGCAAACACCTATCGAATTCAAATTGATTTGAATCCTCCAAAGATGCTAACTTCTACTGTACTCGTAACACACTGCACACTCGTCATTTTGTTTACTTGGCAAAAGTGATGTAATAAAACAAAACCACTTTCTTTTATTGCTTCTATGATCTTGCAATATATCCTTTTAAAAAACACTCACTCATCTCAAAACATACTTAAAATATGCAAACATTTTTACAGGTTTGTCAACATAAACCAAGTGACCAACAAAAAGCTTGAATTATTTATGCTTGAGCCTTGCTTATCCAAATCGATCTCATTCTGGATTGGATTCAACTTGGAAAGGCAGTTCATATTGAGAATGAGATTGAACTCAAATCAGTTTCAATTCCCCATGAAATGTAGTCATTATTAGAGAAAATTTCGATCATAGTAACTTGTTACAGATACAGTGGAACCCAGATAATTCAAACGTTTATAATTCAAAGTCGTTAATTCAAAGATTTTCCTTGGTCTCTTGAATTTTGTATTAAAGCATTCTAAAAAAAATCGCATGTAATTTGAATTTCATTTTCCTTAATTCGAAGTTTTTTTTAAAAAATTCAGTCGAAAATTAATCTAAACATGGAAATTTAATATAACTTTGATCATTGCTCTGGGGTGGTGGTTTTGTCGGAATGCAGTTTGGGGGTGGAATAGCTTTCCTAGCTGCCAGGCTTAAGCTACCTGCTCCCATATCCACTTGCTTAAAACACATGTGCCTTTAGTTGTCACTGTCCAGTATGTTGCAAATCAATGCCACTGTCTCTTAGTAAACTATGTTTCCAGTAGAAGGCTTTAACTGTTGTGGAAAAGGTCGCCGTCATTCGAGAAGTTGAAAAGGTTTTGAAGAAAAAGTCTGAAATCACAAAAGAATACAGGATACCACCGGACACTTCGTCAACTTCTCTGAAGAATGAGAACATTTTGAGCAATGCCTCAAGTGAAAATTTGCGATCACTGTAAGCCTACAGTAGATTATTTTGAGTTGTAATACTTGACTGCATTGTCCTTAATGTAAAAATAAATAGAATTTAGTTCAAATATGCAGTTTCTTTACTTAATAGCCTTAATTAGGAATGGATATAACAAAACTTTAGTAATTTGAATTGGTCCACTGTATAATAAAATCTAATATATAACAGTTCCATGACCCCCTCTATTCATTTACAGAGGTATTTTTTAGAGGTGGCGCGTGATCTTACTCAGATGTGCGTAAGTGACATCACGGAAAGCAATGGTGGGGGTAAGTTTCCACCAGCAGCCTGCTGGCTAGTGGGTTAAAAGTCAAACAGATATTAACCAGACACCCCTTTTATCTTGCAATAGACAAGTGGACTCGACCATGAACTACTGCGCAACATTACGTCACACGCCACCTCTAAAAAATACCTCTGTACACTTTTTCTTTTTGCTCTTATACAAGTTATTCATACTAGATTTCTATTTACTTCTTCAATTGGGATAAGTATTGCTGAAATAGATTCAAGTAGATATACAATGCTAATACACATAATATACTAGGGGAAGGTAGGGAGGTTTCACCATCTCTTGTTTTATCTTCAGAAGAGAGAAATTTGTTGTTATCCAATTGGAATATTGAAATTATTTCTAAAAAGAAACATGCAAAGAGTAGCCATTTTGTATAAAAGCACAGTAACAGTTCATGTTTGTTCACTATGAAAAAACTGAATATTGTTCATTTCATTTAGAAAACTGTGGGTAAGTGTAATATTAATCAGGATTCTATTAAATGCAATTAATTATGGTTATTCCTCCTTAATTTGATTAATAATTTTGCAAATATTTTATTGTTAATACTGCAATTTTGTTAAAGAGGTTATGTCAGGGAGTTTTGACCCAGCCACTAGTCTCAGTTACTGAAGTTTTAATGTAGCTTGTTTCTTTTCTTCAGGATGCCCTTTAGTTGGAAACCTGGCATAAATGCCAGGCAGAAAGTTTCCCCTAAAAGAGTGAAAATTTGTTTTGTAAATATGCTACTGCTTTACCCAGCCAATCACAACAGCTGTCCAAAGAACAATAATAATTATTATTATAATAATAATAAATAATTAATAATAATAATAATAATAATAATTAATAATCATGCAAGTCACAATTGGCTCCATGGTTTCATGATATGGAACAAACAATTACTCTGCAAACCCCACTAGCTACTAGTCTAGGAAGGGCAACTGCTTTTAACAAAATGAGAGTGAGCAACATTTTCAACAAACATGCCTTATGGTCCCAAAACTATAACTTAGGTGAGACTGAAGTGACGAGGGAAGATAACACTAGCCAACAAGATTTTACTTTTTTTCTGTAACTAGTATGAAAACAGCTAACCTTTATCTCTTCAGGTGTGCTGGTAATGGAAATGTTAATGAAAATGCAAGATTAGCTCTCGTTTTGAAATTACAACTATAGGATATTGCCTATACAAGTGAATGTATACATTTGCTTGGTGTTATCCCTTGGAGAAAGGTCACTGAAGGTGCAACCACTTTGCCTGCCATTTGTAATTTTCTGCTGGTGATTTGATTAGTGTTTAGCAGTAATCGGCTAACATTGATGCACCCCGCTTTCCCTGGTATCTCATTTCCATGTCCAAAATTTGCTGATAGAAGCATTCCCCATGCTCATCACTTGCAGCACCATAGTTGACAGGAAGGAAGTCCAAGTGGGAATCTAAGACATGTATTTAAGAGGTGGAATCAGGACTGGAAAATTCAATGCCATAGCCGGTATTTGAACCACGGATCTTACGCTTATCGAGCGGCTGCTTTAACCACCAAGCTACCATGGCCAACTTGCCAGCACGACATTAAATTCCCCAGCTGATTCGTACTTTTTCCCCGGTTAGACCACAAGGGAATCTCACTTCAGAGATAATCCCGGCTATGACATTGAATTTTTCAGTCTTGATTCCACCTCTTAAACATTGCCCACACACAGCTTGTGTGTTTATAAACACCAGCAGTAAGCTTGTTGGCATAAATAAATAATAACAAAGAATATAACTTAAAGGACATGTTGCACCCCAGTCTATTGTAGCACCACAGAAAATTTGCCACTAGATCTTTTAGTTTTCTGCCCTCTTATTTCCTAGAAAGTCTGTTGTAACTTAAACAAGGCATCCCAAGCTAAGTTTCATCACCTGTCAGGATGGTGTTGAAATGCTCATCTTTGTACAGTTTGCCTACCTGAGGACCTACAAAGATCCTCCCTTTTATTTTTGCCTCACTAAGATGTGGAAATTTCTCACGCAAATGTGCTTCCCCAGTTTCGTACATGGCCTTAAAGAAGTTTTTCCTTTTGGCCCAATTTTATATGAAGAGCAGTGAGAACTATGTTCTTGGGCTCGACAAGTGCTTTGTGCATAACATTGTAAGATCCTTGTTCAAGTGATTGATGCTTAGGGCAATCTTTCTTTTTGTGATGAAGTGCTTTGGTGCGGCTATCCCAGAGGCACAAGAATCATCAGAATTTGGTGTAGCCATGGGGTAGCCTAAGTAATATGCCTATGACTTTCAGATCCCCAGAATCTGCCATTTGAATTTTTCATAGTTCAATTGCAATAACAATGGTTTCATATTAGCATGTTTCTTTTATGTAAGGTGCATACCCAATTGGAATCGATGGTAACATGTTACCATTGCGCAGTAGCACACACTTGAGACTTACTTTGGAGGAGCTGGGCAACCTCCATTCATCACTTTGTAGTCAATGGTAGTTGCTGTCACTACTAAATACCAAGTTCTTTTCACTTTCAACAAATGGAAGAAATGGCATATGGCAATTAATGCAGTCGCATTTACCGTCTTATCAAGACAATGCCACTGCTGTCTTGATGCCACCAGTTCAGCTTTACCTTTTGGCAATTTCAGATCTCTCACTAGGTCATCAAGTTCACCTGTGTTATTTTGTGAATCTCTGTGCATTTATCGTTACATGCAAAATCAGCATCATCTTTTGAGGAATTGGATTATGAAGGTGATGTTGCTGCACTAATTTCACTTCCACTCTTGCCACAATCACAATCAGGTGGGACAGGAACAGGCAGTCCACTTCCAAGAGGCACTAGTCGCATGTCCGATTGTATGTCAGGATAGGTCAAGGAGGACTTCTTGGAAATACCATGTGTAAATGGAGTTGTCATACAAAAGTAACAATTATTCATATGGTTTGATGGCTCTCGTCACATCATGGGTGCAACAAGGCACATGAAAGATCTTTTACGATTCAATCACAAATGAAGACTTGGGAAACAAGATATGCAACATACATGAGCCCAGGGCTTATCCTGGTCCCCAATTTCACAGTAAAAGTGCGGTCTGTACCCCTTTCTAATATATGGTGTTATTTATTTATTTATTTATTTATTTATTTATTTCAACCATAAAACATATACATGTTGTGGTTGTGTCACTAAAAAAAAAAAAACTATTTACAAAATATAGTACTTACATACATAATATTCACAGGCACAATCCATCTACAAACCCTCATCTAAAACTCAAGCTCAAAATCCTCCAGATTACAAAGGACACCTTGTACCAGATACTGTTTCACCGCTTACATCCTTAGATCTGCATTTACCTCAACAATGCAAAAACTCATCAGTTGAATAATAACACTTTTCCATCAAAAATTGCTTGAGATGTTTTTTGAAACGGTGAATGGAATTTATATTTTTTACTTCAATGGGTAATTTGTTGTAATATTTAATGTCTCTGTAGTAAAAACTATTTTCAAACAATTTTTTGTTATGTGGGGTTAGGTGTAATTTAGTTTTTTCTCTTGTGTTATGACAGTGAATTTCAGAATTGGTGGTAAAATCTTTGATGTGTGTTTGCATGTGTTATTGGCCTTCTTTGCAATTTCAATGCAACCTTATCTTTAAATGTAGCGAAAATTGTCAGCACTGTTAATTGTGAGGCTTGTTGAATCACCACAAGCCACAACTACACTTCAGTAACACGTTCTTCCAGCACATGCTCCACTCCTCCCTCTTCCCCTTCCCCTTGTTGCTACGAGCCTAGGCTAAAAATAGCAAAAAATACACACAGCTTTTGCTGCCTGAAACTTAACTGTCTACCATCCAAGCTTATACGGTTTACAATTTGGTTTATTGAGTATTAAGTATACATTACAAATACAAATACAAAATCTTACATAGACCTTTTAGAGTTGCATTTTCCCATGCCCCATTATAACTAACATTATAGGGAAAACAGCTTATTGACAGTTACCAAGAATTCAATATGGCCGACATTACGCTAACTGCAGTGGACATTACACAAAAAGCAGTACTGCCAACCTACATAATAAAAGCATTATTTATAACCTAAAATATCACAGAGTTAAAGTAACATGCTCTCAAGTGATAATACTTGAACATCGTTACCATCCAAGACATGATGAATCTACTCACCTTCAGCAAATCTTGTTCTGCAATAAAATCACTTCTGAACACTAAATATTGTAATATATGTTTAATGCGCTACTGTGTTGTGAACACAAAAATAACAACAGTAGAACACAAAAATAACAACAGTAATTACAACTGCATATAATGCTCTAAAAGCAATTCAAGACAAAATCATGTATACCAAGCAATACAATGCATCCACAGATTAATTAATACAGTATCTAAACAGAGTCTTGTTTAAAAATCTGTTGGTTGCAACAGGTTCATAATAGAGCTTCTGTGGCAACATAACGAATGGAATAACGCCAACTATGGCCATAGCTTTACCATGGTTATATTTTACAAACAGTTGGAGATACTAATGCAACCTAACAGATGGAATATCAACAAATATAACCAGACCGTGCTATAATGGGGGAATAATGTCACAGTTGGTTTTTGGGGTATTCCAATAAGATATTTGCTCTATGTATGGGAATTGATTGACAATGAATGCTAATAAAATGTAATTATAATTAAATGCACTCCCTTTTAACTTGGAAACAAGAGCTAATTGGAGTTCTTTATTGTTGTTTTTGTTATTAGCATGGTCAAAATAGTAAACAAACATTTCTTTCATCCCAGTTACATTTTCACTGCTGGCCTGTCTAATTCCAATAAAGGAAAGAAACAACTTACAAAGGTCTTGTCAGCAGAAAGAGGAATATTAGTGACACTATGTTGTCCTCTTAGTGCCATTGGTACAGCCTTGCCACCATTATTCATGATCCCCAGTAAAAGGTTGAATGATTTAGTGAAAGTTTGTGCTCCTCCAGGATTATAGTACTGCTGCCATAAAAATGGTTGGATGACTGCAGATAATTTTGTAAAGCCTTTGATTCATTATGTAAAGGAAATTGTATGTCCAGAATATTTATATAATTCTTGAGAAATAGACAGTATCATGCTGATACTTATTATGTGCATTTAATAATTACTAATATTATATTAATTGATGTTAAATATTGCTTATATAAATGTTACATCCAACGCTGTTTAGCCTATAAACATGAAGGCATAGTTAGCATTAATCACATATGAAATTATGAAGGAAAAACAAAAGAAAAACTGTTGTTGTTATGCTGTGTAACCAATGGAAATATCTTCTTCAGTATGAGTGACATCATTGCATGAGAAGAAAGCAGTACACTGTAGATACTAATTATGAATAAAAATGCATAAAAAGTTTTGAAATAAGTTAGAAAAATGAAAGTTATGCAAGTGATGGCACGTATAAAAAATTATACCTATTAGATTTCCATAGATATAAGATTGATTGAAAAGGTGAAATATAATAATTTGTCATGAGAAGGAAATGTAGGAAAGCTTCAGCCAAGAAGCTGTTTCAAAAACTTTTCCACAAAGAAAATGTGTGAATAGTTTGGAATTAGTTCCAAAAACCTGTTAAAAAGAATTGTTTTTTTAAATAACACAGTACAACAAATTGAAACTTTCTGTTTTGCGTTGAGATGAAAGTAGATGTTTACCAATTCACATATGCTGATTACAAAAATGAAATCAGAGAAGTTCCATTACATATCAATTTTTGTGGAAACGATATGCCACTGAACCACTTGGCCTACATTTTATATAAGTAACAATATATGTTCAATCTATAAAAAACAAACTGGCAACTTTAAATACACTTGCAGATGACTCTATTACAGTAGATGAGCCTGTTGCTGAATAAACCACAGGTCATATAATATGATTTTTTATATTATGAAACACCCCCTCTCAAAAAGTGATAATGATGAATAAAGTATACATAATACTCACAATATTTTTTTTACAATTATCCTACTCTAACCTAAACTACATACAAATTTTACATAACCTTATTGCTACCTTGGTTTGCATGGCACCCAGGCCATTTGCCTCCCAGGTAGCTCTGATCAATCTATTCCATCTTATATTAATTAATTGTCCCTCTCCCCCACTCTGCCTTCTTCATTTACACTCTTTACTTTTCTTGCCCATTTTTCTCTTACTTTCTTCAAAAACTCACCTATACTTCTAACCTTCCTTTCCTCTTTCACTGTTAACATTTTTATGGCTACCATTTTCCCCTCTATTTTTTCCCATTTTTTCTCCCAAACTTTTTTCCTCCATAATGCTAATTCCTTACATTCTGTCAAATAATGTTCTATACTTTCTTTCTCACCGCACATTTCACATATTCCTATTTTACCGCTTCTTGTCCCTCTTAAAAATATTGCTCCTGTTCTCATCCACGCTAGTCCTTCTTTTTCCTGTCTGTTACAGTAATCCACATATGGTTCTCGCCCCCATCCTCTTTTTATTTGCTTGTAGAATTGTAATGATTTCTTGTTTTCTAAACTTCCCCATATCTCTTGCCTTTCTATGTCTTCTACCCTACACTTTACTAGTTTATCTACATTACTTTCATTTCTTTCTTCAAGTTTCCATATATCTCCCATTCCTATTTTCTCCATAATTTTTCCAACCCCTGCCCACCAACTGTTTTCATTCTCTAGATTTTTTTGTTGCTTCATACACAATTTTAAAATTTCTCCATCTTCTTTAACCAAACATTTATACCAAAATTTTATTATTCTCTCCATTATTATTCCTTTCCTTCTTGTTTTCCCAAGCTCTACCAAGGCCACTTCTCTTGGCGCCGATCTCGGTAGTCCCAATAATTCTTTGCAGAACATTCTATACATATGATCTACCTTCTTGTTTATATCTGTGGCCCCCCAGATCTCTACTGCATAAAGCATTTTTGATTCCACTACTGCCTCATACATCCTTTCCAGCCACTTGGTTGTCATCTCTAACTTGTATTTGCAAATTCTGACTCCTGACATTGCAGCTCTCCCTTTTGCTTCTATCTTTCTTCCATGTGCCTCCCACTCTCCTCTGTTATGTAGCCTCACTCCCAAGTATTCAAAATCTTTGACCACTTCTAATCTTTTCCCATTTAATACCCACCTCTCCTCTTTTCTCAATTTAAATCCCTTTTTGAAAACCATGACCTTGGACTTGTTTATATTTATCTTTATTCCCCATTCCTCACAAAATTTTTGCACCTCATTTATTGCCCTTTGTAATCCTACAATTGTTATAGATCCTACCATTAAATCATCAGCATATAGCAATCCTGGTATTTCCTTATTCGCTATTACAGGACAGTGTTTGTTCGCTTTTTGGATTTTATCTATTATATCGTCTATGAATAAATTAAATAATATTGGACTAAGTTTACATCCTTGCCTCAAACCAATTGCTTGTTCCGTCATTTCTGTGATTTCATTCTTTCTCCATCTTATACAAAACTTTATCCCATTATATATTTTTTCTACTTCCTTTATAAAATTTTCGCTCACCCCCTTTCTTCTTAATTTCCATGAAAGAGCTCTCCTGTTTATTGTATCAAATGCCTTCTCAAAATCTGCAAAAAACATGTATACTCTTCCTCTCTTTTTACTAAGGTATTTATCTATTATTGTTTTTATTATAAACACATTATCTACTGTTTGCCTCCCTTTTCTAAAGCCTGCTTGAAATTCTGTCAGCTTCCTTTCCTGTTCTGCCCAGTTTTTTAATCTTTCTGCCAGTATCCCGGTGTAAATTTTTCCTAAAATAGATAGCAGACTTATTCCTCTGTAGTTTACTCACAATATAGAAACTTTCCATTTGCGGGTGAATGATGAAACTTCTTGTAGGAGCATCCAGCAGTAATCCCCCAGCAGGTTTGATGACCATCTGCCCTTATATTCTGTTTCCATCTCAGCTATATTTTGATGAAAGCTCTCACCATGTTCGTCACTCACAACTCTAGAATCAGGTGGAAAATATCCAATGGGAATGAAGAAAATGTAATTTCAAGGACATGTTGCACCCCAAAGCCTTATAACAGTTTAGCATATGTTCTGTCAGTTCTCTGTGTTAATTAGACCTATCATTTGCCAAGAAACTGTTACATACATTTTTAAATTAATGCAAGCTGCTTTTTCAGCATGTCAACAACATTTCAGAGGTAATATTTTATCAACTCGCAAATCTGAGATCCAAGAAAACCCCTTCTTTAATTTCTGCGTTACTAATGACTGGAAATTTGGATTTTAAATATTGAAAACACTGACCATATTTGTTCATTGCTTTCACAAAGTTCTTCATAAAACCCAATTTCAGATGCAGCAGTGATAACAGCACACTATCTTTTATAACAAGAAGTTCAGTATCAGTATCAGTATCAGTTTATTCACCAATGTAATAAAATTTACAAGGTTCGTCAGATAAAAAAATAAAAAAACATACATTTTACAATTTGAAGAATTTTGTACATAAGACAAGTGAATACATTTACAATTTTTATAATTTTAAGAGTTTCATGAGATTACAATTTTAGTTAAGTATACACAAGTATCAGATTTTAACTTCAGAGCTACTCTTAAAGGAGAGGTAAACTAACAGCGTACATTTCTTCCTGCCTTATACTCTTCTACAGAATAAAATACATTTTTGATGAGATAGGACTTTATTTCCATTTTCATTTTCACCTCATTCTTTATTTCCTTAATTTCACCAGGTAAGTGATTATATAAATCCTTTGCATTACTCTCAATACATTTCTTTCCAAGGGAGCCTCTTAATCTACTTCTAAAATAGTTTTGCCTAGTTCTAGTGTCATGACTGTGTACATTCATGTTTTTATCGTCTTTATGTGCCTTTATTACATGCTTGAGACATTCATAAATGTACAAGCAAGGTAGTGTTAGTAAATTTAATTCTTTGAAAGCGTCTCTACATGAGATTCTAGTCTGTATTTTTTTTATTACCCTTATTGCTCTTTTTTGTAGCCTGAATATTTTCAGTAAATGTTTCATATTTGCTGATCCCCATAGTATCAGCCCATATTTGAGGTGCGAATGTACAAAAGCATAATATACCTGTATTACACTATCCTCTGCCATAATTTGTGCTACCTGTTTTAATATGTAGATACCACTATTTATTTTCTTTGAAATCCTTTCTGTATGTTTATTCCATTTTAAATTATTATCAATAATTAATCCCAAAAAGTTAGTTTGATTTATCTGTTTGATTTGTTTATCTTGTATTACCAAGGTAATATTTGATTGTGTTTTGTTGCTTATACTAATTTGCATCCATTGTGTTTTGTTTATATTTAGTGCCATCCCCAGTTCTGCAAAATGTGTGTCTATGATTTTTAATATTTTATTTGCTTTGATCTGCACATCAACTGTAGTGTTGGCAGTTACAACTATGGTAGTATCGTCAGCATATCCTATAGCTAGACCTCGTGCTTTGTGTATTTTTTTAAACCATATTTCTTTCACTAGGATTAAAGCTTTCTCTTAAGGCAATGTATTAAAATTTGGCAAAAGATGCTCAACATTTTTATTTGTTGCATTTTTTATTATGCTTTAACTTTGTACTTTAACAACAAACTTTCGTTTTTCTAACATTGGCCATTTTTAAAGCTTCAGGAGGGCATTTAAATATCCCAATGCAGGTGGGCATTCCTTGCTAAACTTCGTTGCTGCATCTTTCAAATGCAAGTTTTGTTTTCACTGGCTTTGATTTTAGTCCCTTGCAGGGGATTTTGCTTCAGAGAGGTTGTAAGTAGGCTATGCCGAAATGAATTCGATATATGGAGCTGAAATGCTGCAAATCTGACACTGTTTTGCTTGTAAACAGAGAAATGCAGTCAGTGTTCTGTAATTCTGTAATCTCGCTAGGTTATTTCAGTATTCCAGTTGTATATTAGGCATTGTTTAGATATTTAATAGGTTTTAAGTTATTTGTTGGTTTATAGTAAAGCAGTAATAAGCAGATATTTTATGAGATTGGTATACAAATTAGGAAAAGTGCATAGTGTAGAGGTTAGTTATGAACAATACATTTCTAAATTTTGTGAACAATGGGAAGGTGAAAGGAAAGTTTTCATATTAAGAAACAACCAAACAAACTTAAAATTATCAAAAACTGCTACTGAGGTGAAGAAGAAAACAGGAGAAGGTTCCACATATGATGGTGGAAAATTCTAAGTTGATTGGATTTAGCTAAGTACAAAAATATATTGTTAAACTTTAAAATCTATTTTTTTCAGTTCTTTTTTTTCGGCATTTTTCACTAGTCAAAATGCTCCTTGGAGCTTATAACTCATTAGCTTGAAATGTTCAGGAGAGCTGCAGAGATTAAGGTATTAAAATTTGTTGTGCATTGGTTAAAAGATATTAAATAAGTGAGCTGAAATCAAATATTTTTCGTAACTCATACTGAAAAATTGAAAATATCAATAAGTTGTATACAAAACCTTTTTTCTCTCTTAAACTAATTAAATCTAAGCTACCATGATTGGAGGGGCACATGACCTTGTGACCTAAGGGTAGAACCGCTCCTGCTATATAGGGACCACAAACACAAAGAGGAGATGCTTCAGGAACAAGTTGAACCAATATTCCAATATATTTAACAGTACTATAAGGTGTAAGGTATTAGAAGGCACATGAGGCGGAGCTCGAGAGGGCTTGCCTATAGCGACTGTCCTATCATAGTCGTGCAGCGTTCCTAGTTAGGAACGCACAGCACAAACGTGAGCAACAGAGATTTCTCTTTTTCATGTGCCCAAAATTATTACTGGAAATTCGACTCCCTAATATGCCTTGGTGTATGCGGCAAGAATTTTTGAGCAGCCTGTGCAAAGGTCATTCTTCTAGGAGGTATGGTTCTGGAGTTAACGCTTCGAGAATAAACAACTGACTCCCGTCAGTCGACGCAGGCTACGCAGGTTGAGGATGACTAAGGGAAAGAAGTTTCACCGCAACAACCCATCTGTCACCTCTGGACTCCCGGCAGTGGCAGTGCCTCTCTTGGGGGCCCCTCCACAACTTCTTTTGGGATCCTTATTCAACCTACCGCCGCCATCTACGCCTTCTACACCTCCTACGAGAGTCAGCGCAGTTATCTACAATGTGCCACGGGACTTACCGACACGGTATATCCTCACCGCAGCTCAAAACGTGTGGCCCTCCACTTTGAGGGCCACTCGCATCATCACGCATCGTGTACCATCCAATCTTGTCAGGTTGGTGTTCGCCGACACCCGGGACTACGAAGCTGCCTTGAGCGAGGGTTTATCCCTGTTCGGGCGACGCCTGCACATCGAGGACAGCCAAGTTTCCCGGCATGTACCCTGTCACCGCTGCTGTTGATATGGACACAACTCCGCCGACTGCACGTCTACACCTCGATGTCACTATTGTGGTGCACTGAGTGAAACCAAGAACTGCACCTTGCACGACTTAAGAAGACGCCGCCGATACTGTGCCCCCTGCAATGGTTTTGGCCATTTCACAGGCCAGACATAGTGTCCTTTATATCCACGGAAGATGATCACACCCACTCCAATCTCAAGCAACGCAGCTATGTCTAACTTTGACGCATCTACCATGACAACAGAACCAGCCGACTCCACAACAACTTCAACCACAACAGGACTCCACTACATCAGCAACTACGCAAGAAATTCGACTAAACCACATCGAGGCACAACTCAGCATAATCATGGAAACCAGCAACCCGTTAATTCACAGCTCGCTAACCTAGCTGAAGCTATCACCGCAGCCCGGAATGAGATAACCGCTCTTTCTGAAGCCAACACCGCTGCACTTAACCAACTGGATTCCAGGCTGACTACAACAATAGACTATCACCATCAGTGCCAGAGAGTACTCTCTCAACATATCACCGACGTCCTCTCCCGACTAGATGCTGAAGACCGTCGCCTTGGAGCCACTTCTGAACAACTGTAGTCCAACGATCAACACATATTGGAGAAAATACAAGAACTTAACAACAACATCAGTTCTCAAACTTCGGACATCAAACCGACGTCAAATCAAACCTCGACAGAGTTTCCCACTTCCAAACGAAAATCTTGAATCACCTCGTCGTCATAGAGGCCATAATACAAGATAAGAGTTCTAAATGGCTAAGGAGACCTATCAAGACTTCAGCACTACTGACTACATTCCCAATGGAACTCCCACGACCAGCAACCCATTTCTGCAGTACAGAGGACGCAATCAACCCAATGACTACAGACACTGGCCACCTCCTTCAACTTCCAGATTCTCCTAGACTAATATCCGTCACTCAATCCTATCCCACGTCCAACTCCCCGCGTGTGACAGTCAGGGTCTCGGTCATGTGTATCACCCGGAAATCCTCACCTCGATGCCGGTAATTTACTGGCTGCATTCCCGGACTAACGAGGGTGCTTCGGCGGAACCTCCCAGACACGTCACACTTCTCCCTTAAACCCCTCCCGTGAAACCCAACTTCCTCCCATCACCCTTCCTTCCTTCCTGGCGCAATAAGCCAATTCTTTTATTTCCAATTCTCTTTCTGTCTCCCTTAAAAAAAAAGGAAAAAAAACTGACTCCCGTGTTTATGCTTATATGTGCAACTTCCAATCTTGCCTACGTTTTATTCTTTTTCATTACGCAGTTAAGGTGTAAGACATTACGAAGCGTCGTTAGGAACTGCGTATATTTAGTTCATAAATTAACTGACCACGGATTACTGCAGTCGCTCGCGAATACTTTAGCTCGGTTCAAGACCAATTCGTAACGCAAATTGTGCTTTGTATAACTGTGACAATAAGTAGAAAATTCACATGTTTACATTGTGTTTAGTGAAGTGTTAACAATGTCACATTCAAAGCCTGGTACCAGTGGCGCAGGTACTAAGGGTAAAGTACTCCGCTCTCAGGTCAGAAATATTATTTTTAAAGTGTACAGTTTTTTTAAGGAATTGGCATCTGAGGAAGTGCGTGTAAAGAAGTACGTTAATGTTGAGTGTTACAGTTTATAATGTTATCACCATTATCCCTCGCTGCGTAAGTTTACGTTCTGACAATTTGTGACACGACAAATGGTTCTTTCCTCGTTCCCTCCCGTAACTTCCACTCTCTGGCGCATCACTTGGCAACAGTGCAGCCACCGTGTGCACGCATTGGTTCAGCTCATGTGCCTTCTAAAATGCACGCGTATAGCACAACAGGAAGAAACGTACAAGGAATGCCTTCTAGTAAACTTCCTAAAGCAATGCTTCAATATCATCCAAATGGAAAAAAGATCTCTGGGACATCCTAGGAAGCGATGGATGGAGAATTTTATCCTGCTCTGAGTCTGTTACAGGGCTTCGGCCTAATACTTGTATGGATGATGATGATGGTGGTGATGATGATGATGATGACGACGATGACGACGATGATGATGATCATCATCATCATCATGGTATTTGTTCACACTGATTGCCGAAAGGAAAGATTGGAGGGACAAAACTTTCCCAAAAGACAAAAGTCACATTACCAAGCTTAAGTATGTGTTAAACCACAATCAAGTTCAAATATTAAGGTACAAACAGGAAAACTGTAGAAAAAGTAATTGGAATAAACGCTGTACCTTTCGCAACAAGAATATAAATACTCCCCCCGCCCCCTCTGTAACACAACAGCTCATTTGAGGCTGCCCGATCACTGCCCACCACAGGTGTCATGAGTAGATGCAGTACTAGAGGTGGGACGTGTTCAGTGCCTCGGTCCCTCCCGGTCGGTTATGCGGTCTTCTTCGGTCCAGGGCCCACTAGTTTTTAATCAAGCAGCTTCTCAACTGGCTCCTCAGGGACCTAAGGAGGCTGCGTGCACCTCGGATCAATTATGCACACTAAACAAGATGACTGTTGCGAGAAGTTATGCAAAATTTAACATATGCTTATATGAATCTTTTTGTTTGTTTTCAAGTCCTCCATCAAATCGCCAGAGATTTTCCACATATTTTGATACTGGTATAAAATGTAAATGTTGAATGTTAGGGGAATAGCCTGTGAAATCCTCTTCATTCTGAATGGATTTTGTATAACTGGTAAACCATAAGAGATAGAACAAAGTGTACTACACACAAAATATAGAACTCTTTAAAACACACAACAGTATTCCAAATATTTCCAATATTTCTGAGCTATCTGTTATTGTTTTGCAATTTTCAATACTTGGGCTTTCTTTAGTACTGTCACTATACAGTTATTTCTTCTGATGTCAGGGAGAGAGTGTGAATGTCAAGGCCAGCTTCTGGCATTCGATATGATTTCCTCTCTCTGCGTTGTGGCTTCAACGAAATTTGTAATGGGACTATTTTTGCACAGTTTATCTCGATAGTATGAAGTACAGGAGCGAAATATCGGGGAGGGGGGATGATTTTATA